>CCKQ01013905.1:0-14553 GCA_000751175.1 Stylonychia lemnae
GAAAGATGTGTCCGAGTAAAACCCCAAAACCCCAAAACCCCATGAACATAGCAAAAAAAAATAAATAATTCAGACCACTTATTGGATATTTTGTTATATTATTATGCTTTTTGCATTTTATAAAGATAGATGTATAGATAATTAATGTTACTTAGGCAATAGGTTAATTTTGAAGTTAAGGTTTCAATCATCGTATGGGTATGGATAGTAAACTGGACCTCCGTATGGATAGTAGTACTATTAAACTTAAGGATAGTCTGAGATTCTTCTTGTCTTTCTAAGTTAGCCATCAATACCTCTCTTGTAGTTTTGGACAGAGAGTACTTCTTCTTCATCATCGGAGTAGTCATCATTATCCTATCTTCTTTGCTTTTTTGAGGCTTTCTTAGTGGTACCCTCTTCGTTGTCAATAGTCCACTAGTTTTGGTTTCCTTTGTTCAAGATGTTTACAGTCTTTGCAAAGTCTTGTACTTTTTGTTCATTGCTAATGGTAAAGGCATTTTAACTTCCTTTATTCTTCATATCAACATCTCTGGCGAAGTCAGAGTCACCCTCTTAGGAGAGACTAATGTCATTAAGACTTCCAGTGTTGTCAAATTTGAAGCCCTTAGCAAAGTCCTAGACTTAGAGTCCTTTGTTG
This sequence comes from Stylonychia lemnae, assembly GCA_000751175.1. Taxonomy (NCBI): domain Eukaryota; phylum Ciliophora; class Spirotrichea; order Sporadotrichida; family Oxytrichidae; genus Stylonychia; species Stylonychia lemnae. The sequence continues at coordinate 641 of CCKQ01013905.1, forward strand.
TTGTTTCCAAATCTGAAATCGTTTCCATCTCCTTCGTTATCGAATTTTCCAATCACGAATTTTTACTCAACTGATAGATCTTCAGCATTGTTGTTGCCGAATCCAAAATGATTTCCATTTCCCTCATTATCGAACTTATCGAATTTATAAGTTGGCTCTGAAGTCTTAGATTATCTCTCTGGTCTTGCCTTGTGCTAATGCTTTGGTTTTTCATGAGCAGCTTGTTTGTCTCCGTTATTGTTGCCAAATTACATGCTGTTTTTATCTCCATTATTAACGAATTCACCGAAATGGAAATCTTGCTGAACTTAGAGTTCTTCAGCATGATTACCATTGCCAATGTTCCAGTGACCGTCATTTCCATTAGAAGAAATACTTCCAATTGAGATTGCTTGTTCAACTGCAAGGCTATAGAATCTCTCATAAATTTGATATTAATACTTAACTAATTACTGAAATAAAGAGAATTTTATAAGCACAAACTCTATTAATTATTTAAAACATAAATCAGTAATTTAGTAATTGAGGAAAATAAGATTTAAGTTTGAATAGATTACATTAAAATAAATGCATTAAATACATAAACTTGTTATCAGGTTGACTTTTCTTTCAATTTTTGTTTAATTTCTTATCAATTGTGAAACAATTGAATGTAAGCATTATTGTTTTATTAAAGGATTTATAGGCTAAAAAGATGAATATTTAGATTCAACTCTAATGTCATGTTGAAGTAAAAAAAAATATAATCTCATATTAAATATTCTATAGAATGCTCGAATTCTATTTTCGGGTGTCATTAATGCTAAGAATCTTTACTTGCCAATAAATATGAGATATAATGCAAAAGTTGTTTTGCAGGAATGTTGTTGATCGAAAGTAGAAACAGTTAAAATTAATAAGCATTTTGTACATTTGATTGCAAAAGTACTCATTAATCTATGATAAAAGACTCCATTGAAGGAAAATGTTTATGTTAGTTAATATGTATTATAAGATTTTAGGGAGTGGACTTGGATGCTAATCATCTAATATCAAAACTGGCTGCGAGAAATGTTAAGGTGAGCAATAAAACTCAGGCTGGGTAATTTCGAAGTTCTCAGAGTATTAAAACTTTCAAAATTAAAACATAGAAGTTTGTCAGAGTATGAACAATCGTCAATTTTCTAGATCATTAATATTTTTTTAGATTGTTAAACTAATTTCTAATGCAATAGTTGTTTGAAAACAGACATCAATAAGTGCACTAATTGTAGTTTTCCAGTTAATCAAAAATCATAACTAACTGGAGATTTATTGAATCCTTGCAGTAATTTCCATTTAAGTTTTATTTTTTAGACCCATAGTTAGATTCTTAATTTAGCAAAGATATTTTCTGTCTCATATTTGACTACTAAGATTAATATAATTGTATTAAATGTAAAGATGGCTTTTACATAAATAAAAATGGTTTTTATAATGAGACAGCTTCAAGGTTTTAAGATATTTGCTCATCATGTAAGTTATAAGTTTATTTATTCTTCAATAACTTTATTTCATAACAAGCCATTTAAATAAACATTTTTAGATATTTAAGGAGAAATATGTCTTGACGCCGACTCATTTGAAAACTGCTTGATCTGCAAATACGGTTATGGCTTATACTTGGATGAAAATGGAAACTAAAAATGTCAGAGTAAATAATAAAATGTTTAAACATTTAGAATGTGAATTTGACTTAAAAAATTAGAGTATACTAGCTGTACCTATTAGATGCACTTTTATATTAGATACAGAGACAAAACTTCCTATTTAAGATTAGATAACTGCATGTGAAGATGGATATGTTGATAAAACAACTGGTAAATGTACTGCACATTGTGGATTAGGTAGGTATGGAAAAATGTAGTTTGACTCAAGAGGATTAATAGAGGCGTCAAGCTGTGAAATTTGTGATGATATGTGCTTTGAATGTGCCTCACAAGGAGAATGTCTATCATGTAAAAAAGGCTTTTACTTATACACTGGATCATCCTTAAAATCTACTGGAAAATGTTTGCAAAAATCTGGATTTTTAAATTTGACTCTATTTGTTGACAGTACAAATTAATAATATTCAGAAGAAGATTTGACTGGATAAACTATCTCTGATCCATTTTTATCCTTACAAAGTGCTTTTATCAAAGCTTATGAATATGGTGCACCATTTGAAAGTGCTGAAATAAAAATTTTGCTTATATCTGGAAAGACTCATTCGATGATCAGATATGATAATAATCATCTTCTTCCCAAGGCATATGATCAAAATTCTCAATCAACAAAGATTATTATTGACACAACTAGTGGCTCTTAAGTAACAGTACTATACAAAATGAGAGACTAATTCAAATTTCTTGTTGGAGGCGGTTTAGAAATCAGAAATATTGCATTCAATGCCTTTGATTCTATTTTCGATCCAAGACAAGGATTTGATCTAAGTTTACTTGAAAACTAAGATTATTAATGCTTGAAAGATCATTTTTTAAGATGTTGTAGAAAGACATTGGATTAATCTACTGGATACACAACTGTAACTGGATAAAGCTTTTGCTAGTAATATGTCCCTATGTAAGTTGTATTGTTGGTATATATTTAAAATTTATAGATAGAGTGACTAATGTCATTTACCCGTTGGATCATCATTAATATAATTTGATATATCAAGTTAAACACTTTTAAAATCTCCATAAATTTTGAAACTAATAGTAATGTTTTTAACTTAAGCTTATTAAAATATAGAACTCTTAATTTAACAGTTTTATGTATGATTTCAACACTCTAATTGAACTTAATGATTTTGGAGGTTATATTGAAATTAGTAGATCACTTTTTGATAACATGAACTCATGCGGGGCAATTATTAGGAATAAAAGATTCGATCAAGTATATGATAAATTAATAAAAAATAGCGATTTCTTAAATTATGATCTGATACAATCAATAGAATATGAAAAGAGCAAACTACCTTAATAAACACCCTTTGATAAAGTCTGCGGGAATTCTAGCTAATTTATTTATAAAAAATGCTTTGAAATTGTACTATCCAATAGTTATGTTTAATACTCTAACAAACTTTCAAATTTTTCAGAATTTCCACTTTGGGTAAATCCTTTTCTTAAAATGAAAAATTTTGGATTAATCTTTGATTTAGACAATTTTTAGGGTCCAATTACGATAAAAGCTAACACCTTTGAATATAATTATGCTATTAATCCAAACAATAATTATATTAGTTTACTCCAGCAAAATATCCCTTTAGAAATTGATTAAAATTCAAATTATGGTATCAAAACCTCTATTCAAATAAGATCACTTATATCAATAGTTAACCATGGAGAATATATAATTAGCATTAATCAAAATTGGATTAATAGCAATACAGCATCAAAAGGATTATTTTATTTAGATATGAACGATAGAAATTCAGATTCTTAAATACTGTTTTAAGATAACTTTTTCTTATTGAATTTTGGACTAATAATGAGTAATTCTATATTTATTCGAGCTAGAGGACCTCAATTTATTGATGTATACAAAAACATAAATTTGGGAAATTGCCAAGGTTATATGTTTAAGTATAATTAATTTTAATAATAAATTGGAATATAAGGCAGTTCTGGAGGATCAATATATCTTGAATGTGTCAATTATTAACAAGTTGATGATGAACCAAATGGTTAAATACATCTTCCTTAAATCACTTTTGAATAACTTAGAGATCTTGATAGTTAAGATTAGTTTGAATCAGTAGTATTTGATGGTAACTCTTTTTCTTAAAATAGTGCATCAAGTGGTTTAGGAGTATTAAATGTGATAAATTTTCCAAGAATAAAAATTATAAACAGCATTTTTTTTTAAAACTATGATGCTTTCCGAGAAATTATTGCAAATACAGCTTAATATTTGTACTATCCTGATGAATTAGTTGATTTAATATGTGGGGAAAAATTTTTAGATATATATTAGAATGCTACATATGATGAAAGAAAGCTTGCATCTTCTATCATTCATATTGAGAGATCAAATAGAGTTTATATTTAAAATATTCAAGTAAACACAAACATGATTATTGAACCTAAATTTTCAAATGAAAGAGCTTGCTTTTTCTATTTCAAAGATATTTCTGAGAGCGCTTAAATTATTTCATTATAAGAAGATGTATTTTAAGGATCTTATATAGCCTATTTTATATCTTATGAATCTTTCTAAGATCAAGATTTTTCTTTATGGCCTTTACCCGGAACCAAGTTAAGAATATTATAATTGGTTACATCTGTAAAAGACATGGAAATTTTTATATTGAGAATTGAAAATTGGCAAATCAGAGAAATTAAATTTAATCAAGGAGAAATTTTAAGCAATCAAAGTATGATTGGAATTTTTTAAGAACCAATAGATACATAAATAGATTAAGATTTACATATAAATATAACATTAAAAAGCGTTATATTAGAAAAGTGTGAATATCATTTGATTTACATTCATTCTAAGTAAATATACATTGAAGAATCATATTTTAATGACATAAAATTCCAAACCTAAATGCAAAACTAAATAAGCGTGATAAAATTTGTAGATTATATTGGTTTAAGCAATACATTAAGTTTGAACATTAAAAATAGTGAGTTTGTTGATATTTAAGGAGTTGATGAGGAGCATTATTTTGTTGAATTGTATTCTGTATTGAACCTCATTGATATATAAGCAAATAATAGTTTAAATATCAATCTAAATTTGGCGAATAGTACATTTAATTTGATAAAATTATACAACGGTTATGGAGGCTTGCTAAGTATACAGTAAAGTAATAATGTAATTTTTAATATTACAGATTGTGTAATTTCTTATTTTGAATATAATTAGTTTGGGTATACTGAATAAATTGATGATTATACAAAAGATATAAATTATCATAATAGAGTTTCTGCCTAATTTAATAAAGGAGGACTCGCTTTCATAAACTCTAAATTTTTAATAATAAACGTTTATAATACATCAATTTAGAATATTAATTCAACCAATAGAGGAGGATTATTCAAAATAAATGCAAAGGAGAGCATAAAGATTAACTTAATGGACAATGTAGTTATCTCAGATTTTGTTGTTGATAACTATGGTGGAGTATTTTTCCTTTAGTCTAAATAAGTAGAAATTATTCTAGATAATGTAAACATAATGAACATAAAAGCTAAAGGAGTTGGTGGTATAATCTTTATGAACTCCACTGATCTTAAAAATGGGAAAATACTTATTTAAAATTCCAAAATACTCGATATAACGGCTTAATTAGCATCATTAATATTTAGTTAAACTGCAATTAATATTACAATTTTAGATAATTAAATAATTGGAATTGAATTAAATGCCATCTATTCAATAGGTTAAAATAATATTTTGATGAGAAACAATAAATTCTAATGCTCTTCAGGAGGGAATATTAATGAATAATTTTTTAATGCCAAATAATTTCATTTGAATAGCGAAGACTTAGGTTAGAAAATGTCATTATTTACGAAGAAATTTAGTCCATTTATAATAAATGGAGGTATAATAACAACGTCAAATAATACTTATTTATAATGCAGTTTTGGCTAAAATGGGGGTTTATTTTAACTAAATAACAGCAAATTTTGGGATTAAGGATAAAATTAGTATAAAAATATTGGAGGTATAAAGGGTGGATTGATTAATTTGATAAATTCTACAGCTGAATTATATAAATTTTTAATTTAAAATGCAGTTGGTTAATTGGGAGGTGTATTTTATATAGGCATAAATTCTTCATTATTATTATAAGATGGTGATATATATAACTCATCAGCTTATATTTAAGGAGGAATAATATTTACAAAGGGATATAAAGAAGATTAAATTTCTAACGTAGAAATAATAAACGTTCGAATTAACAACTCTCTTAGTTTGTAAGATGGAGGGGCCTTTTATATTGATTCACCAAAGATTGCTTTGAACTTTACAAATTTTGAAGCAAATTAAACAATATCTATTTAAGGAAATGGAGGTCTTATGAATATCTTAAATGCAGCATCATTAACTGCTAATGGATTAAAGCTTTTGGATTCTTTTTCTTCATAAAAAGGACATTTTATTTACTGTGAAGCTTATACTATGGTGATAAATGTTTTTGATTCAAATTTTACTTAACAAAAATATTTAGATAAACTGTAGTTTCCTATTTAATTAGAGTTATCATACTCTTATTCAGGTATAATGCTTAATAATGTATCTGAATCTTTATTTAAAAACTGCATATTTTAGAACAATATCTAATCTTATTAAGGTGGAGCTATTCACATTATTGGAGGGCATTTTGAATGTATTGGAAGTAATTTTTCCAATAATAGTGCTTATAATGGAGGAGCTATGTATTTCTATAAAACATCTAGCATTAAATTATTTCAAATATTTATCAATCAAGTATATGCATTCGAAAACGGAGCAGCAATTAATATTTATAATCCATTGGGAAACACTAAAATAAGAAATTGTACAATTTAAGATGGCTATGGGAAACTTTTTACAGGAGGGATATATTACGTAGATGATTAGGAAAATGAAGCATTATAAATCTCTACTGGAAGCAGCAGTAGAAGGCTAGAATATGATAAATAGGGAAAAAATTAAATTATTCAAGAGGTTAATAGAGAATTGAATATTTAAAATACACCAACTTTCCTTCTCTTGGAGTTAGAAAATGTAATTTTTTCAGAGCTTAAAGGAGACAGCGCAAGTGTTTTATATGTATAAGCAAAATAAACTATTGTCGAAATCAACTCCTGCTCAATGGACAAAGTGTATGGAAATTTTTACAATTCTATATATATCTATTACGCAAAAAGTGTTATTATTCAAAGTTTGATAGCAACAAATATTAATTCTGCATATAAGTCAAGTTTTTTATATGTAAATCAAGTTGAAGACCATATTTTTATAAACTCCACAAAAATTTTATGTTATTAAAACAATCAAACAAGAAAACTATTAGATTTGGATAATGAAGCATATTATAATGAAGAATCATAAAGAAAGTTGTAAAACACATTCGAATGGTTTAATTAGCCATTGGCTGCACCTATTTTCATTAACTAAGCAAAATAGTTCATGATTAATAATATTCATATGAAAGATTGTATCATGGATAGGAATATTTTTTCGAGAGAATAAGCATTAATTGGCATGGGATAAGATAACTTAACATTCATCGACACAAATTCATTATATGAATTTAGTGAGGGGCTGAATGGAGGTATATATAATATTTACTAATTTACCTTTAACTACATCGTAAATAATACATACTAACATCTTGGAACAAATTAGTATGGTCTAATTCATTCTTCAATACCTTAGCTTTTATTTATTCATAATTGTGTATTCTTGAATATAACATCATATGGATCATAGGGAGCAATTATCAGTTTGCTAGAAAAGCCTTCCTTTACTGGCAATTATATTAGTTAAAGACGAGCACATATCAGAAATGTAACAGTTGATACAGTAAAAATGATAAATAATGCATTCGGAGGTTTTATAGCTCATAGTGATGCCTCTATTTATAGTATCAAAATTGAATCAGTTACTGTTAAAAATTTATTTAATGCTGAATAATGTGGTGTATTTTGCTTCACTCCATTCGCTGGTGAGCTTCACATTATCACTTCAAGTAAATATCAAGAAACTAAATTTTCTAATTTTTATTCATTGAGTGAATAATAGTTTATGAGATTCAATTAAAGCAACTTAAATATTTCTACCAAAGTTTATATTGAAGATAATATAATTGACTGCCAAAATTAAGCTGAACCTGATTTGGAATCATATATCTATACTCTAAATACCCAGGGAATCATAAAAATATCAGAGAAAGTATAGTTTTAAACGAAAAAATCACTTTTTAAAAATTGTTATAAATATCAAAGCGGTTCAATGATTTCAATTTATACAAATACCTACATAGATGAAGGTTCAACATTTTCAAATATTAATGGAGTATATGGGGCAATAGTTTCATGTTACGGTTGTCTCATAAAAATGAAGAACACAAAAATGATGAATATAAATGCATTCAGTGGTGGTTTGATAGCGTTGGTTGGATTTTGTGACGTTCAATTAAATGGGATTCAAGCAAAAGGAATTTCTGTGTAGAATTAAGGTGGACTCTTATTTGAACTATAGGTTTAATCAGATTTAGGATACTAAACTAAAACAAAAATAGTTTTAGAAAATAGTCAATAGATATAAGATTTTTAGGCAAATGAAGGTGGTTTATTTTATTTATTCTAAACTACAACCAATCTCTTTATCTAAAATGTAAAGATATAAAATGTAACATCAGCAATTAAAGGAGGCTTATTTAATGTCATAAATGCAGAATTAATAAAGATTGAGAATTCGATGATTATTGATATTTTTTCAGCCGATGGTGGTTTTATCTACTCATCATCGAATTTTCTAAATATCCTAGTTAGAAATACTAAAATTATCTGTGATCAATCTTATGTATAAAATGATGAGCTTTATTAATATATTAACAATAAAGGTTATATTTTAGATAGTAAAGCTTACTTTGTACTATCAAATTCAGCAAGCATAATTCTTAATAGTAATAGAATTGAAAAATGCGGTAATTAAAACCTTGGAGGAGTATTTTCAATTTAAAAGACTAAATTTACAGACGAAAAATCTTTTTACTCATACAATTCAGGTTTATATGGAGGTGTTATAAATGCTTAAGAATCAACCATTAAGTTTTAGTCATCTGAATTTTATAATAACTTAGGAAAAACGGGTGGTGTCATAAATGCTGTGTCTAATTCAAGTTTAACATTAAAATTTTGCATTTTTTAGAACAATAATGCTACAATCTCAGCAGGAGTTTTATTCTTAGCAACACAATGCAATTTAAATATCTATGCAAATACATTTTATTAAAATTAAGCAGTTGAAAATTCAGTTTTAGAGATAATAAGTACTAATTTACTTCAAGATGTTATTGTGAGTAAAAGTTTATTTAAAGAAAACAAAGCATTGAAAAATACGGTTTCTATTCTCTATTCTAACATGATATTAAATGATAACAAATTTCAAGATAATTTAGGGCTATAAAAAACAAAAAATATTTTTGTTGGATTTGGGACTATATCGATGAGAGACAATATCTTTATTAATAAGTATATAGTTGATTATAAATAATCATAATAAAAGGATGAAACTACAGGAACTTTTATATTTGTAATTTTTGACGTTATTTTGGCTATAGATAATTGTTAATTTATTGGAGGATTATCAAATTTTGGTGGAGCTATTTATATATCTGGAGATAGTGATATAAAGATATAGAATTCTAGATTTATGAATAATAGAGCTATTTCAAAAGGTGGAGCAATTTATTCTTCAGGTTTTTAGTCAATATATATTGGAGATGAAACAACATTCATAGACAATTTTGCTTTAGATTACGGAGAAGACATTTATATAACTAATTCATTCAAAACAATAAGCTTAAATAAAATATATTTCAGTAACCTTTAATCCAAGAACTCTATTTATATAGAGCAAGCATTTTTAAATGCTACAAGTGTAACATTTAAGGACATTAATTAAAATAATCAATCAAAAAGAGGTGCTGGAATATATTGTAATTATTGTTAAGGCTTTATAATCAAGAATTCATTATTCCAAAATCTTAAGAGTTCATAAGGAGGGGCTATTTATTTTATTGATTAGGATGCCAACAAAGGTTCAACCTATTTTGAATAAAATGAAAAATTTTAAATAATTAACTCTTAATTTCATAACTGCTCATCTTAAAAAGGAGGAGCCATATACGCAGATAATCCATAATCATTTAACATTATCAATTCTACTTTTATCAATAATCAAGCCATTATAAATAAAGATAATGAATTTTAAATTACAGACCAAGGTTCTGGCGGAGCAATTTACTATACTTGTAGTATTTATTTACTTAGTTGTAAAATGAAATTTATTGGAACTGTGAGATTTCAATAAAATATTGCTTAATATTAAGGAGGTGCTATATATTGGGATTAATTAGAACCAATATATAATTTGAGTTCATTGATCTTTGAAAATAACAATGGCTAATTTTATGGAAATGATATAGCTTGTTATTCTCAAAATCTTAGATTAGTGAGTTAAACATAATACATGAACTAGATGATTTAAATTGGGCTTAAGAATTAGGATGACTTTTATTTGAGATAACTTCTTAATTAGTATTAATATTAGGAAAATTTAAATTAAAGGGAACTCTAAGATCTAAATAATCAAAGAAGTGGGGGCCCTATACCTATAATATTCATAGCTATGATGGACAAATACGGATAAATTGTTGGTGCAGATTTCACAAGTAAGGTAAGAGTAAACATTGATACAACTAATTTAAGCGAGAGTCAAAATCTATATCCTCCAATTATAGAGGGTTCTAATATTTTTGATGTGATAGGTGGGATTGCTGTAATTTCTGAAATTAACGTTGTTGGAACTCCTGGATCATCCTACTAGCTAATATTCTCTTCTGATGGGATTGATTTGAGTAAAAAATCAAACAAAGATATTATGAATCATGAGGGGAACTAAAATCTAGATTTTAATTTAGATTTCAAACTCAGAGAATGTGAAGTTGGTGAGTAATTTACTGTTGCTGGTAAATGTTAACTATGTTAAGGAAGTTATTCATTAAATAAAATGAATGAGCCTGGAAGTTGTGATATATGCCCTATAGAAAAAGCTAAATGTATTGGAGGATCTCTGATTGGGCCACTTCCTGGCTATTGGAGAAGAAATAATGAATCTAAGATTATCTCATAATGTCTATATGATTTAGCTTGCTTAGGAATGATTCCTCCGAATAATAATATTTTAGGGGAGTGTTTAAAAGGATACCGAGGTATATTATGTGCTGATTGTGAATTTGGTTTTTCTAGGGAAAATGACTTTCAATGCTCTTTATGCCCGAATCCTGTGTTAAATACTCTAAGATTGTTAACAATAGTAACTGCACTTACAATTTTGATTGTTTTTATGATCAGATCTTCTCTGAACGGAGCGATGGATGTTAATAATGTTACTAGTATTTATTTGAAAATACTCTTAAATCATTTCTAGCTTATTTTAGTTGCAGCTTCATTTGATTTTAGATGGTCTTAGCAAATCTTAAAATTTTTCAGTTAAACTAAGTAAGTAGCTACTGCTTCTACTTAAATGTTTAGTTTTGATTGTTTTCTTGATAATAGAAGCTCTGATAATTAATCTAGTGATGGAGAAAAGAGGATATTCTTTCAGAAACAGATTATGATTGCCTTATTGCCTTTTTTGTTAACAATTCTTTGCTTTATTGTGTGGAATCTTTATAGGAAAATAAAAAATAATTAAGTTGAATTGAGAGGTAAAATTTTGTCAAGTCTGGTAATTTTATTATTCCTAGTACATCCTAGCTTAATTACTTACTCTTTTCAAAATTTCAAATGTAAGGAAGTAGACGGTGAATATAGAGTAGAGGGTGATTTAGAAATTGAATGCTGGTAAGCTGTTCACAATGTATACAGCTATTTTGTCGCTTTGCCAAGTATAATTGTTTGGGGCTTGGGAATACCATTTTTCGCATTTATAATACTAATAAGAAAAAAGAAGTAATTAAACACATTTGAGATAAGACAAAGTTATGGATTTTTATTCAGAGGCTATCGAAAAGAGTATTATTATTGGGAAATAGTTATAATGTATAGAAAAATAATGATTATATTTACTTCAGTATTTATCAGTAATTTTGGAGTAGTAGCTTAAGCTCTTTTTGTCTTCATGATATTGATTATATTTTTAATGGTAAACTTAAAAAAATAACCATTTAACACTTTAGTTCTAAATGATCTTGAAACTCTATCGTTAATAATCTCAATGATAACTATATACAGTGGAATATTCTTCATTTTGAATAAACCAAAAGATTGGATTATTGAAAATCCTGATTTAGGAAGAGGATCTGTCTCATTATCAGATAGTTTTCAGAAATTCTTTTACTCACTCATTTTGATCTCAAATATATTTTTCTTTTTAAATTGGAGCTTAAAAATGTATTAAGAAATAACAGCTTAATTTAGAAAAAAGTTTACCAAAATTTATTTAACATTGTGCTTGTGCTAAAATGAGGGAAAATTAAAATATTAATTGATTAAATAGTAGTTAGAGCAAGAAAATATAAATTATAAATCATAGCTGAAAGCATAATTAAAGAATGTCAAGAAGTTGTTCGATATAGGTGAGCTTAACCTAAATAAAAAAAACATTGAAAAGATATTGATACATTTAGGATCTGATAAGTTTTATAAATTAGCCAATGGTAATTAAAGTGCCATTTAAATAGAAAATTAGAAAAACAATATGAGAACTTTAAAGAGTAAAAATATGATCAAGATTCAGAAACAATCATTTTCTGAGACAAAAATAAATGATTATGAGATAAGTGATAGCAATAGAAAATTAAAGAATAGATTTTAGGACAAAAAATAAACTTAATAAACAGAAAATTCATAACATGATATTAACTTTGATGAAAGTGAAAGTTAATTACAAGATGATATAATACTATAAAAAAGTAATTTATCAAATGACTATTAATAGGATAGCACAATTAGTCTATAATCAATGAAATCTAAAATTGGTAATGGGAATCTAAATCCTTAAAATTCGAGATTTGGCTTTATTTCTAAAGCATTTGCAAAAAATAAAACAAGAGAAAAGGTGTTTAAAAATGTAGAAGAAAAAAACTAAAGGAAAAATAATACTTTGAGAAAATTAAATGAAGCTTTTTCTCCTACTCTATAGACGAAAAATTAAAAAAATTTACAAATAAATGCTGTTAAATCTGAATTAAAATTAAACAAAAATACTAATAGCTATTTTGAAGAATTTTATGAATCTACTTCAATTATTGAAGACTCATTTACTCAATCATAAGTAGATCTTTTGGATAATGAAAGAATTAAGGAATTAGCTAATAACTATTAAGAAAGAAAAAATTTTGACTAGAAGATATTAATTAAAAAAAAATTCACTAATTCAAAAAACTTGATGAAAAAAAGTATTCAAAAATATAAAGCAATTTAAAGACTGAAATAGTCTTAAGGATCAGTATTTAGCAATACACATAATTAAAAGGTTTAAAGAAATTTAACTATAAGATAACAAAATGATTTAAATTAAGAGCTTTTAATAAATAATCATGACTTGCAAGATTAATATCCAGTCGACAGCAAAATTAAATCTCTGCAAGAGTACTAAGATTAAAATAAGATAAATATTAGTATAGATGTTTTTCAATAAAGTCGCCAATAAAATCACAAAGACTCACATGAAGTTACTGAACTAGTCAAAAGCACATAAAGCATAGAAATTATTTCCTAGATTTAAAAATAAACAGAATAAGCGATTTAAAATTAGTAAGTAAATGCAATTATAAAAAATCTTTCTATTGATATTGAAGAAAAGAAGTTAGGAATTAAAGATATCTCTAACTAGGAATAAAATTTATTGCTTATGAATTATCCCTGTGCTACATTTTAGAGTCCAAATGAGAATATAAACGAGAAGGAAAGTTAAGATTCTATTGTATTTATGAATGGCAAGATAGAAAACCTTTTTAATAAAGATAATAGTGAATAAATGATGCTTGAATCTATTTTGTAATCTGAAAAATCTTTATTCATAAGTGAAGAGTCAGAATTAGCAAATTGATTTAAAATCATTTGAGAAAATCCTCGATTAAAAGATTATTAAATTTGATTTATTTAAATACTGCTCTTTTACTCCAATTTAATGATAATTGAGTTATGGGGTTTTGGGGTTTTGGGGTTTTGGGG
>CCKQ01013918.1:0-10865 GCA_000751175.1 Stylonychia lemnae
CCCCAAAACCCCAAAACCCCAAAACCCCAGATGTGTCATCGATAAAATATCGCATATAATAAAATAAATAATAGATATGGTGAATCATTTTGAAAATATATCTTATGGTTTTAAAATCGAAATAGTCAAATTCAAGGCTGATTAATTCTTTTTTATTAATCGCTCATAAATTGACTGGTTAAAGTAATCATCTAGATTAATCATTTAGGCAGTTTCAATTGATAAATCAGTTTTGATCATCATCCTCTAAGAACTTAGCGAAATCACTACCTTTGACTTAATCTTAAAATCCATCAGGATCAGCGAAGGCCAAATCTTAAGCCATAATATCGTCTTCATCATTGATGTTAACTTCATCAAAATCATTGTTGAAAATTCCATCATCTTTACCATCAAAAGCCTTATTTAGAGGATCAACACTGTTTCTGCCACCAGCAGGTTAATTATCACTATCTTAGAATTCATAGTTGATTTTGTTCTCTCCAAAGTCAAATGAATCATTAATCAATTATCTATTGACTTAGACAGAGTCTGTTGCCTGAAGTTCTTGTAACTCTTTTTAAACTTGAACATTGAAGGCATTTAGATCGTCAAAGATCGCTTGATACTAAATAATTATCATTAAGGGTTCAATTCTTACAGCTCTTTGAATTTCTGATTAGTCTTACTGTCTTCTATAATTGAATTATTCGTCTTAGTAGCCTCTTCCTCCCTTTATTGGTTGAGTAATAAAAGATATTACCCAGTCTTTGTAGCTCTGTAATAATTATCGTTAATATTATAATGATTTAGTTAACTTACCTCGGAATGAGCCTTCAATATCTTCAAGACCACTTCATCTAGTAAGCTCAATTGACCAAAGAATTTAATGATAGTAATGACAAATAATGGGTAATCGTATTAGTGCTGCATTATGAAGCCATACATACTTTAGTTGGCTGAGAATCCATCAAATTTTAAGGCCATTCTAACTCTCTACTCTTGGAATTCATCCTTTAAAAGTAAAACTTTCTACAGATATTCCAAAAGATTTTAGGGTTCATCATTTGCTCTGAAAGCCACCATTCTTAGATATTCTGTAATTTCGTTTATGAAAAATCTTGAGGAATCTAGGTCACCCCAACTCAAATGTTCAATTATGGCTACCATGCCTTAATTTATCGTGCTAAGTTTATTAAGGAATCTGCAGTTGAAAAAGAAGTTAGTAAATATGTACTTCGCCTCCTCCTAAGGGTAGGGTATATGCTATTAATGATTTTAGAACCTTGAGATCAGTGAGTACTCAGATACATTTTAAATGCCCTAGGTGAAGCAACTTCTTATCAATAATCCTAATATCTCAAGAACCAATTAAAAATCAGGCTCTTAACCTCTGTCCCCCATCTTGAATTTAATCTATGATGTGAAGGGGTGATTATTATTCATCATGAATTCGATAAGTTTTCCAATAGCCTTTTGCTCGATTAAGTATTTTGTTTCACTGAATCCATTCTAGGCAAAGTGAGAAATTACCTGGAAGTACTCATCAAATCTTCTCCAGTGTACTCTAACAGGATCAAGTAATTAATTGAACAACAGATCCATAAATCTTATAACAGAGGCTCTTGAGAATAATTATTTATCTAGTTATCTGCTCTTTATAGAAGAGACATCAACATCAAAGTCACAGCATTCATCAAACTATTAAAAATGAATATGATATAGCAAATTACCTCAAAGAAGTAAGATTCCTCATTTTTAGATGTTATGCTTATTGCAGTCTTCAGAAGATTGCTGAATGATTCTCTTACTTCAAACTATTAGTTTTCTAGTAAAAGTTCTTCAAGAATTTTTCTCTACATACATGATTAAAAATAAAAGTTATTTTTACATTTTCTGTCATATATTTTATGAACCAAACACAGGCTACTTCATGTCTCTCGAATAGATGGTTGATTAATTACATCCATTGAACAAAATTTTGAACATCTTTTACTTTTGTTATGATGTCTTAACTTATTATTGTTGCTAGCTTGAGAGTATAGAGACCAGGATCTCTCTTAATTTTGTCAAGATCCGCAAATATGTTGCAGTCATCACTTTATTTAAAGTCTTAAATGATTTACCTTTGTTAAGATTTGTAATCAAAGGTAATTTCCTCGCCCTCAATTTGATATTGCTGATACAATTCTTTCAACTTGTTAATCTTATAAGATTGAGAATGATCTCTAGAGAAGTAAAGCACATTGTCAAAGTTGTAGATGTTTACATATTCCCTGATAAACTAAAAGTATTCTTAATCAAAGAAAACTTTCAACTTTAAGAAAGCTCCATTTTCTTCCCAGATTCTTTTGTAAATAGGCTCTTCAATATCATTAATGAGTCTCATTGGTTAATTAATATTGCCTGGAATTATTTGATTGTTTTACTCATCATTATTTGTGGGTTGGACTCTTTAATAAAAGAGAAGATATGCATTCCTAGATCTCTCAAAGAATTTTCCATCAGCAGGGTTAAAATCATCAATAAAACCACCTTGATGCTAAATGCTAGCTCTTTGATCATGATTTCCTCCAAAGCATTCTACTTCAAGCTTTTTAATATCGAATTCTCTGACATTCTTATCATCAAATTCAAGCCATCTATTGTTTCCTCCTCTTTCTCTGATAAATGAATAGTAGTGACCCCCTTCAGCACTACCAGAATGAACTAAAACACCAACCAGTTCATACTCGTAATAGCTATCATCTTTACTCTGTTGCCTTTTTCTCTTTTATCTTTGAGCAGAATTTTTGTTTGAAATAGCCTTATTCTTTCTTTGAGAGTTCGTTTTAACATTTTAATTCGTCTATTGCAGCAATAACTTATTAGATTGACTCTCCTCTTCATCTGGAGCAATATCAATTATATCTTCCATTCCTCCATCGAAGTAGGTGCCTGTATTAACATTTTAATCTATATCGTCTTCATTTGATTCCATACCTTCGTCAAGTGCTTCTCCACCTTTTTTCTCTTCTTCCTCTGATTCACCACTCTCAGAATGATCTTCATCATAGTTCATATCTTCATCGTCAATATCTTCTCCAGCAGCATTTGGTTCAATTTCATTCTTTTTTTCTTCTTCTTGATCTAAAACAATCTCCTCCTTGTCAAACTATTGATTTCCATTGTCACTCTGAGCTTTATTTTTTTAGCTCTTAGCTAGTTCTTTTTCCCTTTCTTTGATTCCCTCTTTAGTCCAGGGTTTGAAATTTATTCTTGTAGGGAATTCACAGTAATCGTTTACTTTTTATCTCATCATTGTGTTGTAATCAAATTCAAATCTCTTCAGATTAATAATTACTGTATTTGAAAGCTTCTTCAAGTAAGATCTTCTTTAAGCATTTACTTTTACATTGTGCTTTTCACATAGATACTTATTGTCGCCCTCTAAATAGTCTGGTTTGATATAAAGATCGAGGGCCTCAGCTAAATTTTTCTTATTCTTTATGTCTAAACTAATAGCAAAGAAATTCTCCTCTCTTTCCCCAATGTATGGATATTCAGATTCTAAACTTTTTGTTTCATTGCCGATTACACCGCCTATTGTTTCCTTTAATAAGTTATTTGAAGAAGTTCCTTTAAATGATTCCTCAATGTTCTCGCAGAGTATATTATAAAATTCATGAGTATCTTGCTAAACTCTCACATTTACTGGTTCCCCATAGAATTAGAATGCCTTAGTAAAACCATGAGGTGCATAGTATTGCTTCTCAGATTCTTGAAGATTCGCGAAGATGAGTTTTAACTAATGAAGGACATTTTGTTCTAAGTTCTCATCTTATATTTAACTCTTTAGAACGCCTTTTCTTAAATCAGGTATCATAAAGAGTTGCTAAATAAGTGAATTCATGTAGCAAGTAGCTGCGAAGTTCATTAGTCCGACATAGCCAGCAGCTGATCTCATTCCTTAATCTAGGTCAATATCTTGAAGATTAACAACTTGCTAACTCTTCTATATTTAAGCATGGAACTTGTAAAGCTCTTCTAGCAGTTAGACATAATTTGGTTTGCATTAATGACATAGAGTTAGAAGGAGATTAAAAGCCTTCTTTCTTGTAAACTTTCTTTTGCATTTCGGATAGTCATTAGCTGAAATGCTATCGCTTTTATGATGTTTTATTTGCTGGTCTTCCTCAGATGGAAGTAAAAATAGAAAGTCAAAGATAGTTTTTACAAGATTAAATCCATCATCTTCATTTGTAGTAAGATTTTTTAAGGAAGCATCTATTTCAAGAACAGATTAAGTCAGTTACAAATAGCCAGCTAATATTTTGTCAGTATAATTAGAGTATTTGTCTTCATAAGTTGGTCTTATCTTAAGCTAATTAATGCACCATTCGAGTAAAGCATTCGATGAGAAGTTCTTTCCATCTAGAATTATTTGCTGCTTCAACTTATTCTGATCTTGATAGGAGTTTGATTCATTTTTGGGATTAATTATGAAGTTATGTTTGCATTAACTAATTAATTAAGTCAATAGATTAAAGTATTCTTCACATGAGTCACTCTTTTGATTGATTTCAGGCATATTGTTGAGTAAAATTCTTAAAATGTAAATCTTAGGGGATTCCACATCAAGTTACTCGCCGCTGCTTTGTGATTCCTAATTTTTAGATTAGCCTTGAATTATTTTTTCACTACATATGATCTTAAAAGTTCGTTCTAAGCTTTTTCTAACTTGCTCATTTGAACTATACATCAGAGTTCTAATTAAGAGACTTTCTAAATGATGGAACTCATAAATTTCTTTAAGCAATTAATTAGGCTTCCAAACTACACATGGCAATAATAAGTCCAAGCAATTTTAAACGAGGGATGAAGCCTCATTTGAGTCACTGAACTAGGTAGATTTATGGATTAAGTAGAGCAATTTAGAAATTAAGTCATTAAAGTTGATGACTTTTTCTAACAGATTTTTAGCTATTCCGTTGCTCATTTAGTCTACCAATCTTGGGAAATCATCTACTTGAATGTAAAGTTGATTATCATTATTTGGCTTAGTAAATGTTTACTATGAGTAAATGTCAAATTTATTTGTGTCGACTGATTTATTGATTTATGGGTTTTTCTCATTTTATGGTTCTATTGGAGTGTTGCATTATGGAGTGGTATTATTCGACGAATGATTTGAATGGAATTTAGGGGTATTTACGCTAGAATTATCTCTAGATAGGCCATCATTGATTGAAAAATCTTTAACAGAGCCAGCTGCAGATCCAGATCCAGCATTAAAGAGAATTTAATTGAATTTATTTGGTGGGACTGATGATAATGCTGATTTAATGGTTTTTGGTTTTCTGAATGGACTTGTGGAGGATTAAACTATTAAAGTCAACAACTTTTCTTCATCAGCAGTTAAAAGAGCAGCCTGAATAAATATCTTGATAATACTTATAAGATATCCAAGGCATTTAGCCGAATTATTTTAGATCATCTACATTTACTTCTTTTCTTAATTGCTCTATTCAGTCTAGCTTTACTTTTGCTTTTGCTATTAACCTTTTTGCTTCTTTTTGCTAGTCGAGCCTGAAACCATTTACCTTTGTTGGAATAGATTAGATGCATCTCCAAATAAGTCATCTAAATCCATAGTTATCAAAATTGAATAAAGATGATCAAATCCTCCAAGATCTAGGAATCTTTCTCTCCATTCATACCTTTCTTAGATTTCTGCCTCACTTAGCTTCTCATTGTTCACAGATATAAATGAATTAACTATCTGAAGGGAGTAGAGCATTTTGTAGACATTGGATGAATCAATAATGTGACACCAATTTTCAGAATAGCCTTGCTACACTATGGATAAATTTCTAATATTGCTCATCAATTACTTATTGACAGGTATCTATATGAGAAGATTCCATGAAGCATTTGTGATTTCATTAATTCCAAGATTAAGTAAATCAAAAAGCAACTCAAAATACTCAGTTCTGTTACTTAGAATCAAGTTTAGTTTAGCATCTTCTTTTTGTACATCACCTTCTTCCTTATTTTCCTCTAAGATAACTATTTGATTGTTCAATTGTTCTTATTTTCTTAATTCCTCCTGGAGATCATTCACTTTGTCCTCTTCAGTAAGCATTAATAGGGCATCATCCAGTTGAAGATTACACTTTTTTACAGCTAGCTGCATAACTGGTTATGGCAAGTCCAGTCCGAAATCTCTGAGTTATTAAACAAGTGAATCTACCATATCTTGACTAAAGTAATCATCAATTCTCTCTTAGGCATCTAGTTCATATTGGTTTCTTAGAGTTACAAAGAATGTCGCTTGCTAATCATCAGCCTTAACTCCAAGATCCTTTAAGGTCTTTAAATCCTCGTTCTAATCTTTACCTTTGAAGGTAAGACAAATTTCTTTTGATGTTCTTTTGGGGAAAATAGCATTTGCAACTTAGTCTCTAATTTCTCCAATCTTAGTTGAAAGAGGAACTGTGAGAAAGATCTTCTTTGGTCCTTAGGAACTGTTTATTTAGTTATTACATATCACATTCATATCCTTATCTTAAGATGCTAATGAACTCTTAGCCCCTCTTTCTCTCAAACCTTCAAATTCATCAATAAATTTGCATAACTAAGAAATTGATCTAGCTATTCTATTCTTTGGGTCCTCTAAGCTTTGACTGAATTAATAGATGGGAATATCATAGATATCATTTCCAACTTCATTTCTAATCTCATTCAATCCAGTTTTAATCTAGTCCATGCATATCTAAAGAAGGTCTTCTTTTATCTCATTAAGTCTCTCGACTAATGTAGGTGACATCTTCTTGTAGAGCTTATGCAGGAATTCAGCACTTTTTTCGTAAACTCTATTGCTTCTTGCGCATAAAGTGATTTCCCACAATGCCTCTACTCCTATTAACTTTGTTTCAAATACTTCAAAAGCAGATTCAAAAGCGCTATTTGTGATTATTTGGCCATACTATTCATTGATATAAATCATGAACCTCTCGAAGCATTCATACATTGTTTCTGTTATATATCTGAAATCTAGCTTCAAAAGTGTGTCAAAGAATAGCATTTCAAGACAATCATCGTTAAAGATGCTTGAGCTTCCTAGAGTGTCAAGGTCTTTGTAACTGGTCAAACTTTGAGCACTTTTAAGAATCTAAGTACACCAATTGAAGAATTAGTCTCTTTCCTTCTCATAGAATGCATTAATTACTAAGCATTCCCAAACTATTTAAATCTACTGTGGCTTTAAGATTTAAGGGCAGGAACCAATATAGAACTTTAAGAAGTCTAATCTATGCTGCATATCTTGATAGTAAGAGTACTTATAGACTTCATTTGTTATTAAAGTATTAAGGAAGTCTCTATTGCTATTATTCATTGAGGTTTGTGGGGCCTAATTCTATTAGATTTCATTCGAATCTCTGTTATCTCTAAGACTTGGATTTTACTATTATATCATATTCTACTGCTGAATTTAGTTATCATTTCTCAGTTAGTTATTAATTTGAGTATTTTTTTTCTGTTAAGTACTAAAGTGCCTATTTCCTACAGTCTATGAGCCCGTTTACCCAATGTTCATTTATTGGTTTTAATTCTTTGTGAACCAATCTTCATTTTAATCTGCAGCCATACTACTAAAGTCATGTTATCTGCTAAAGCTTTAACCTCCTGTAAAAATAGCATCATTTTGATAACTTTGAGTTTTTTATGTCTGTGGCATTTTAAACTCTTCTTCAATCTTTCCTCTAGGTGAAATGAATAATGATCCACTTGATTGATGAGTATTCGTGTCGTCAAAGCCTTAGAGCTGTATATTTTCCTAAGGAGGATTAGAAAAGTCTTAGATGTGAATATTATTCTGCTAATTAGAGTTGTTGTTAGTATTGTTATTATTTTTCTAGGCTGATTGCATTGAGGATTTCTCATCGTCATTGTCAAGAGAAGATTAAGTTTCTAGATTTTCTTGCTCCTGCTCTTATGAACCAAGCTAGTCAAAGATTAGACTTAAGCTGACTCTTTTAAATTCAATATACGAGCTCAGACAAACATTAGCGATGTTAAGTTCTTCATCTAAGTGCAGAAGTAGTTCTTGCCTATTTTTTGGAACCAGTTTTTTGCCATCAAGAGGGAATGATATCTTTTATATTAATCTATGCATCAAAGTTTGAACTGACATTACAGAGTAATTATGATGAAGGCAAGCAATGCATTTCCCAATATAGGGGAGTAATGCCTTAGGATAATTTTGGGATATCACTTCTACAAAGCAATCAATGCTCATTTTGTGAATTTAGAGAGACACATGATTATCGATGATAGTTTCTTCAAGACACAACCTCCAGATATACTCCAAAACTTAATGTGCAAGATCTCTTTTTTCCTGATTGTCAATGCCGAGTGATTAATCAGTAATCATCAGTCTTACATTTATTCTAATCTGCTCCTAATTGCTTGTTATAATTTAATCTCCTTTTTCTTCCTGCTGGTCGGATTGCATTCTATTATTATTTTCTGCTTAATTCTACCTAAGCTGAAAGTCTCTATTGTTATTATAATCAAATATATCTTCAAGCACATCATTTGCTTCATTTTAGGCGATGTCATCTCTTTCTCCGAAGGAACCCTCTTCATCTGCTGTTTTCTTATCTTCTTTATCTGGTGGGACTTCAAGAGGGTTTACTTCCAATTCTGGTATTCTTTCTTGATTTTGAGTGCCTGGACTTCCTCTGTTAGATTATCTCTGAATAGTAGTAGCATTGTTGTTGTTGGACTGAGAATTATAGTTCTTATTTCTGTTGAAATTCGAATTATCATTGAAATTCTTCAGATTCTAGAAAATTTCTACCTTCTTCCCACCATCATCATCTCCAGAAAGAGATCTTGTTTTTTTCTGCTTTGATTTTCCTTAAGTTATCATTTAAGAAGACATGTCATCTTTGGGCCATCCATCTAGGATAGCATCTTAGTTATTTTTCTTTTTATCAGAATCTTTCTTTCCAATATTGATCATACAGTCATCTTAAGTAGTTCTTGGCTGGCTATGATTCATTCTCATGTCGTCTAGCTTCGACCCTTAACCTTTTGAGAATGAGTTTGATCTACCAAGCCCAGAACTTCTTCCTTAGGCTGTATTTTAAGGTAAAAATGACTTGTCCTCCTCGCCTGCAAGTTTCTTTGCAATAGATTTTATCAGACCAAGACTAAATTTGTCGATCTCATTAAGCTAAATTGATCTCAATTTGTTGAAAATGTACTGCAGGTCTTAAAGGGATGCTTTTGTAGCTAAGAAAGCAAATGCTTTCATAATTGCCACTTTATAAGCTTCATGCTTCTTAGTAGCGCAATCCCACATCTTATCTAGTTCTTTCTATCTAATTCTGTTGTTTTGATATAAAAACTAGAGCAGAGAATAAGACTTTTTAATAACTTCCGAGTGGAGAGAATCACCAAACACTAAATCAAATATTTTTTACTCGTCCATCCA
Source organism: Stylonychia lemnae (assembly GCA_000751175.1). Classification (NCBI taxonomy): domain Eukaryota; phylum Ciliophora; class Spirotrichea; order Sporadotrichida; family Oxytrichidae; genus Stylonychia; species Stylonychia lemnae. The sequence continues at coordinate 9,464 of CCKQ01013918.1, forward strand.
TTCAATTAACTTTTCAGGTGTGAGCCATCTTTAGTTAAGATTTAGATTCATTCCGTTTGCTTATGTTCCTGTGCTAGGAGCCTGCTAATTTTTAACCTAAAATATCTTGTTTATCAGAATTGTGTGACCAATCAATTTCTTTTCAAGAACTGGCATCTATAGGCATTTCAGAGCGATATTAAGTTCCATATTTTCACTATATTAGAAGACATTTTCAACTCTTTCCTTAATTTTCAAGTTTATCGAGTCTAACATACTTTCTATCTGGTTAATAAAGTATTAAAGATCCTTCTTTGTTGCAGTTCTAAGGTCTTCATAGGTACTTCTATTAATTATAAAGTCGTAGGACAAGTCTCTAATCTATGGAGCAAATGATAGCCAAAATTGCTCTCTAAAATTCTATCTCATTGAAGTCAAGATATTAAGAGTTATTGCAAAAATCTTCATTTAAGGTCTTTGTTTTTAGTTTTCAGATTTTTCATAGGGTTGGCATAATTTAAGAATTTGCTAGAATCCACCATATTTAGAGAACATATTGATGTTATGAACGTAGTAGTACGAAGTGCAAGACTATCTCTTTACATAAGCTACCTCAAAGTCAAGCTGAACTTAATGATTAAGGTCTATTTCTTGGTTAAGCATTTGCTCTTGAATTCTATTAAGGCTTTCCTATATTAAAGTTTAATTTTCAGCTAATAATGAAAAGATACATCAATCATTCTAATTATCCCTCTCTTACCTCTATTTCAGAAGTGTTCTTGCTAAATCTGTAATTATAATAGTCCAAATTATCGTCAAATATCATTTCTAAGATCTCAAGGTCCTTTTAGATACCGACTAGCCTCGTAACTAAATCATTTTCATTTCCCTAAAAAAATTAAAAGGATCAAAATTACAATGTGAGGTACTCTATACTTCAACCAAACATTTACAAATTAAGTCACTTATATCTGCAAATTTGACTCAGCATTATGGTATCTAATGATAATTAAAAATAGTTCATTACTTTCTTGACAATAGAATCTTGAAGACTTTAGGAAGAGAAGTGAATAGTAAATAGATATGCTGATTGTCATTAATTTCTTAAGTGTGAGCTAGTTCGATCTCAGCTCCCAAACTCATTAGAATTCTGACATATTCGTGATTTTTTTCTAGAGTTTGAATGAATAAGTGTGATTTTTACCCTGCTTAAGAGTTTATTCGTAACTCTCATATGTTTGCTGAATTTACTTGTAATTCTTTTCTTGAGATTACACAGCTACTCTCTCGATACCACTAGAATCTGTGGTAATTTTAACTTCGACTTATGGAAGCATTTTTGCTATTAATTATAAAATCATTCAATCAAACTCAATTTTCATATCTTTCATCAGAGGGGTTTTGGGGTTTTGGGGTTTGGGGG
>CCKQ01014030.1:0-14836 GCA_000751175.1 Stylonychia lemnae
TTCAGACGTGTGCTCTTCCGATCTCCCCAAAACCCCAAAACCCCGTGTGATGTAAATTGAAGGCATTAAGCCAATAGGAAAATAAAATAAACAATTAAGGATATTAAGGAAATTTAAATTTATTTGAATTCTTTCTGCAGCAAATCAAAGCGCCTTAAATTAATATCCTTTGGTTTGAGTATCGATAATTGTTTAATAAAATTACTTATATAATTCAGAAAAAGACTGCGTAACCTTTAGAATTAAGCAATGAAGAAAGTAAGATACCCGTCTTTTCTGAAAAATATCTGTTAGGTTCCAAGTCAGTTAATTAAAGATTAAGAATCAGGAAAAAGCATTATTGAATAGTTTCCTAAGCCTAAGATTATCTAGTTTCTAAACATTGGAGATAGCTCCATCTACTCTGACTCCCAAGTCCATGTCGATGAGCCTCTCTTTCAGCCTGTCCCCCACGTGATATAGTTTACCAACTATGAGCCATTGCAGATAAAATAACAGGTTTTAAAGCTAAGGTAAGTACAGAAAACCAAGCGCCTGTGGGGTGTTTACTCAACAACGCTCCTCCCTATTTCTTAATTTTTCAAATTATTTAATTCTTTCCTATTTGATTAGAAATAAGGATAAGGTCGCAAGATCGGTAAAGATAATACCACCCGATTCGAAACTGTTTTAAATCCTACCATGTAAAAAATCCCAAGGCCTAAAAGGCACAACTAATGGACCTACCTCAACTATCAAGAAGCCTAGCGATGTCGATATCATGTCTAGCAGAGTCGCCCCAGGTATGGAAATTTCATACGTGATTGAGTTCTCCCCTGAAGCAAAGATTGATTACTCTTACGATTTGATGGTAGTCACAGAAAGAGAAAAGTTTATTGTACCCATCAGAGCAGTTGGATGGAGAGCCATGCTTGATTTCCCTGATAGTCTGGATTTCGGGCTCGTTCCAGTAAAGCACACAGCCGAAAAACCTGTAATGATTCGAAACATTGGTGATAAGACAACAAAATGGCACATAAAAGTACCCAATGGATTCAAAATAAACAAGCAAGAAGGTATCCTTGAAGTGGGTCAATCAGAGCAATTAGTATTTTAATTCATTCCCCAAGAGAGTCGGCCTTACAAAGATGAAGTAATATTGCTGTATGATAAGCTTGAAGCTGTCGTCCCTATCTTTGGAGAGAGTCATAATGACAACGTCTACTTGTCCAAGACTCATATTCACATGGAGCCAACCTCAATTACACTATATTCCCACTAATACTACCAAATTGTAAACAAGAGCTCTGTTCCAGTCGAGTTTTCATGGAGAGCGTTTGCAACCGATAGAGAAGAAAATGAGAAAAAATCAAGACTCAATCTTCAACTGAGTCAGGAGGAAGCTGAAGAAAGAATGATTCTAGAAGAGTCTAACCTCGAAGAGAGTATGGCTGAGAGTTTAGACAGCGACGACTCATATGATGAAGATGAGCTAAATAAAAAGCAAGAAAGAGCTCAGTAAAAGTAAGGAAAATTCAAATTTAAATTTTATTTCTAGAGCCATTGCCACCCTGGCAAGAAAGTACTAATCGATTAGAAAGGCTGTAGAGGAAGATTTAATGCTCTTTCAAGATGAAATCTTCTCAATTGAACCTCTGTAAGGAAAGATATGGCCAAACACTGAGATCACCTGTTGCGTTACATTTAAACCACAAGGCCCATATCATTACTCATGCACAGCTTTTTGCAATATCACTTGTTCTGAGGAAAGATTGCCTCTCAATATGACTGGTCAAGGTAAAGGTCCCCAAGCCCAACTATCAATCACTGAAATGGATATCGGTGATATCTTCGTGAACTACTAGAATGAGTTTGACGTGGGTATCGAAAACACTGGAGAAATAGACTGCCATTACAAACTCATACCTTACGAAACACCATTTGGATCGAAGTTCCACTTCAGCAAAACTGAAGGAGTTCTTGGAGTGAAAGAAAAGTCTCGAGACTTAATAAGAGTGACTTTCAAGAGTGATATATTGGGAGAGTTCTCTGAGACATTCAGATTCGCATTAGAGGGCAGCTCAGAAATGCTTACGTTGACATTTAAAGGTCATGTTGTGGCGCCAACATTCAAATTTTCAGAGGAAATAATCGATTTTGGCAAAGTATCTTACAAATTCCCAGTCTACAAAACAGTACATCTTACAAATACCTCTGATGTAGAAATCAATTACGTCGTGAGAGTGCCAGGAGATGGTAGAAGTCTACAGACTGAGTTCAATATCACCAATGATAGAGGTAGACTAGAGAAAAACAAAGAAGCTCAAATAACAATTGAATTTATTCCATGCTTCCCTCAATAATACGATATGGTCCTTGTTGTAGATCTAGAAGGTGTCGGACAAGATATGCTCGCTGTTCCAATAAAAGCTGAGTGCTTAGTGCCTAAAGTTAGAGTTGTGCCTTCAGACTTCCTTGAGTATGACACTTGCTTCCTCAGACATCCAAAGACTAAAAAGATAGAAATCATCAATGATGACAGTCTTAAAGCAAAGTACGAAATCGTAGCTTAAGATGATCAATCAAAGAGAATTGCAGTTTACTAAGCAGATCAAGAATCTGGAATTATAAACCCTAAGTCCTCATAAGTAGTAAATATCACATTGAAGACAGAGATCTTAAGCAACATTAGAATCCCTCTCTACATCAAGGTAGAAGGATATCACATTCCATTTATGGTTACCATATTAGCCAACTCAATCGGACCAATTGTCTCTGTAAACAAATCAGAGCTTGACTACAACAATGTTGATGTTCTCAAGGATTACATCGAAAAGATAATAATTAAGAATGAATCTAAAATCCCAGCTGAATATACTGCTTTTACCAAAAACAAAGAAAGCATCTGGAAAGTGATCTAAAGACATGGTGTCTTAAAACCAGATGATGAAAAAGAGATTGAAGTAGTTTGCAATGCTGATGAAGTTTAAAAGTTCCAAGATACATTGCACATTATTGTGAACAATGGTGTTGATCTTGAAGTTGCTTTAAAAGCAAAAGGTGTTGGATCAACTCTCTTTTGCAAGGATAACCTCAACCAAGTCGATTTTGGTACAGAATATACTCACAATAACATCACTAAGGAGTTCTTCCTAGAAAATAGAGGAAGAAAGCAAATGAAAATTCAATGGCAAAGAACAACCAAACTTGACAGAAAATAACCTAAAAAGACTGATCAAAACAAGAGCACTGATTCACCAGTAAAGAAAACAGGAACTGCTGGCAATGATGCGTCAGTTGTTTCTAATGGATAGAACATCGAGAAAGAAGAAGAGGTTAAATTCGTGTATGCTGTAGTGCCTGATTAAATCGTACTCAATCCCAAGATGGGTATCATGATTCAATTCAGAGCGAACTCATTCAACACTGGTAAGATAATTGAAACCTGGGCCTGCAATGTCATTGTTGGTGGTGATAGGAAACCCAAAACTGTCTACAACACCACAGTCTAAGGTGAATTTATCACTCCTCAATTGAACTTCTCAGAAGCTAAACTATACTTCAAGTATCTCTGGGAGAAGGGTGTTGCCTCAATGCCAATTTCAAAGACCTTGGACATTACCAATTCTGGACCTCTCCCAACATCAATCAACCTCTTGATTGATCCACCCTTCAGTTGTGCCACTGAAAAACTTACACTAGCTCCAAACAGAGTTGACCAAGTGTTGATTAAATTTGATCCGGGAATGAAATAAGATAGACTCTCAGATAATATTTCAGGAAAGCTTAACATCTCACACATTGGACATCCACAAAAAGATGTTGTTCTCCTTTAAGGAGAAGTATGCTTCCCTAACCTTTAGATCCTTCCTCCAAACATTGATTTTGGATGTATCCTAAATGATACTTCAAAGAAGAAGTATCTAACTCTAACTAACATATCAGAGATGCCAGTTAACTATGAATGGAGTTTCCTTGAAGAAGAAATCACAACACTAAATGCTCTTAAGCAAGAAGAAGAGAAGCAATCTAAGAAAAAGAAGAGCAAAAAGTCTAAGATGCTTCCAATCAATGAAGTATTTGATATCTTACCAGTCAGTGGAATTCTTATGCCAGGTCAAACTGAGACTGTAGAATTCACTTATTACTCTGGTCATGGTCTAACCTACACTGGAATAGCTGTCTGTAGTGTTGATGGAGGTCCAGACTATGAAGTTCCAATCGTTGGAGAGTCATCATTCGTATCTTACAAACTCTCAACAAATGAGCTAGACTATGGCGAAATCCCATATAACGAATCCTCATCAAAAGAGTTCTTCATTGAAAACATTGGAAAAGTACCATTCTAATTCAACATCAATTTATCAACTGTCTCAAGACCAGGTCTGATTGAATGCCACCCTATGACTGGTAAAGTTGCAGCTGGAGAAAGATACAAAGTCATTGTTAAGTTTTTCCCTGGTATTCCTGACAACATTGATGAAATGTTCCTTGTTGAATGTGCTCATTTCCCAGCCTAGAGATTCAAAGTGAAAGCTATTGGAACTTACCCAGGATGCTTGCTATCATTCCCAAGAACTGATGATGATGACTTCCAAAAGAGATATGAGGATACTAAGAAGTTGATTACTAAAGGTAAAGTCTCCTACTCAGCTCTTTTCCAATCATTTGAAGCAATGAAATAAATGCCACCACTACCAAAAGCAATTGAGAAGGATAAATCTCTCATTAAGGAGCCATTCGTAATGGATGTAGAAGCTGAAGTAGACAGAAGACTTCTCTGCGAAAAGATTTTGAACCAAATTGATATGGCTTCAGCTAAACAAGCTATGCTAAGTCAAACATAGTTGAATTTAGCAGCCGCAGCAGTAGCTAATCAAAACAATAGTTCAGCAGCAGTAGGTGAAGTTCAAAGCTCTTCTTAGCAATAAAAGAGACAAGCTAAAACTCCAACTCTCAAGAAAGGAGTAGCTCCATTAAAGAGCTCTGCAGGATTTGCAATCAATGGTGATGATAAGCAATCAGTACATGGAGGAGCAACTCTTGGCATTGGAGGTGTCACTGTAAATCTTGAAAACATTACCATCGCTAACTATGCTTGTGATTTCGGCAATGTAGTAGTTGGTTCCACTAAAAAGAAGAGTTTCAGATTCACAAATGTCGGTAAGATCCCAGTTACCTTCAATTTCGACAAGAAAATTCTCACAGTTGCTGGCATTAGCATTGAGCCAGATAAAGTTCAAAAAGTCATGCCAAACTCCTCAGTTTTATTCAACGTTGTCTATGCTACTAGGAAAAATGCAAAGTTTGGTAAAGTCAAGAATGTTGTACCAATTGATGTGAAATATGGTCCATCCTATGCTATTGAGTTCATAGCTAATCTTACAATCCCTGAACTAGCCATGTCTACAGATAATATCGATTTTGGAAAGGTCTGTGTAAACACCAGAAAGACCATTAAAGTAAGATTTGAAAATCAAAAAGAAGTTCCCTGTGATTGGTCATATTACTACAAGCCAGATATAGCAACAGCTGCAGCAGTTGCAAAAGAAGGAGAAAGATTCTAAGTTGTTCCATAAGCTGGAACACTCCTTCCAGGTCAAAGATAAACAGTAGATGTCATGTTTACTCCCAATTCAGACAAGCCATTCATCTAAAAATTGACATTCAAATGCAAAGATAATCCCAAATAATTCGTCCTTAATGTCAAAGGTCAAGGTGTCAACTATCAAGTTGATTTCAATCCAGAAGCTGCTAAACTTGGCCCGGTCCTACCATATAATACCAGTGCTATCTAAGTTATTGAAATGAGAAATCCTATGGATCAACCCATCGAAGTATACTCATTAGATTTTGATAAGCAATACATTGAAGAAGAGGAAATTCTAAAGAGACTTGATCAATTCTAATAGCAAGCATAGTAATAATCACAACAAAATTAGCAAGCCCCCACTGTAGAGCCATTATTCTTGCCTCTCAGAGTCCCAGGTACTTAATTCTGGGGTAGTATCAGAAAGTAAGACGAGAAAAAGAGAAGAGTTGAAGACCTTAAGAAAAAACTAAAGTAGGTTGATGAGCAACTCTCAGCTTTAACTAAAGAAGAACAGGCAAAGGAGGCTGAGCAATAGCCTTTAGCTGAAGGGCACAACGAGAAGAAAGCTTAGTACTAAGAATAAAAAGCAAATGTTGAATCTAAACTTTAAGAAGAGGAGAGTGAGCCTCTTGAGGTTTAGTACCCACCTTAGGTGAAAGAAAAGAACAGACTTTATGTCGTCCTTATTGGTCCTGAAAAGGTTGGTAAAACATCAGTGGCAAATTATCTTGCACAAGAACATCAAAGATGTGTCGTCAGACTCGATTAGATTTATGATTACTGCCTAAAGAGATAACTACCAGTAGCTGGGAAAGCGACAAAGTATCTCCAAGAAAGAGAAGAAGAGTGCTAGAGAAAGCTAGCTGAAGAGGTAGAGAGAAAGAAGAAGCAAAAGGGTAAGAAAGTCAAGGATGAGGAACCAGATGTTAACCCTGCTGAGTTCAAATTCTTCACCAAGGAACTCCTTAATGAAATGATTGCTGAAAGAGTGAAAGAAGAAGATTGTAATGCAGGCGCTATTTTTGATTGCTTAGAAAGTCCTTATTGGCCCAATCTCAAATTCGCTTTGGAGTCAATTTGCGAATCAATAACAACATCAAATATTCAAGTGGTCTTATTCCAATTCCAGAAAGATGGTCATGAGGTTCATGATACCTCTGCAGTTCATATCGATCCTGCAGCTGATGCAAAGTAAGCACCTGCGGGAAAATAAGCTCCAAAGGAAGAGGCAAAAGCAGGTGTAAAAGGTAAACCTCCCTCTAAAGAAGAAATAAACCGATAATAAAAAGAAGAAGAAGAACGCAAGAAACATGAAGAGCTACTCCTATAACAGTAAAAAGAAGAAGAGGAAAGAAAACGAAGAGAAGCTGAGGAGAACAAGGGCGAGGATGAACAAGAAGAAGCCAAAGATGAACCTAAACCTAAAGAGTTCACTAAAGAGGAAAAAGAGCTACATCACAAGTTTGTAGAGGAATTAAACAACTTCTTCGCTGAAATCATTATCAGACAAATGAATCAAGACGACAATGCCTAATAACCTTTAGAAGGTGAAGATTAAATTCAATAGCAAGAAGGTGAGCAACCTGCAGATTAAGAGAAAAATCAATAGAATATTCAGTATGGAAAGAGAATTCTTGTCGACTTATCCATTGGAAATACTATTAGAGAAATCTGCGATGAAGCTAAAAAGCTTGTTCCTGAACCATTATGGCCTGATCCAGATAAGGAACCATTACCTCCTCCAGTTATCCATCAAATTGTTAAGAAACCACCAAATAGAAATGAGAGAACTCCCATAACTCTATTCTCAATTTGGACTCCTACACAGCCAATTCAAACACCCTCTGAGGGCTAGGAAGATAAACTACCTGAAATGGCAAATACAATTACTAGATGGATACTTCAACCTAAGGAATCAAAGAAACTCTACATTAAATTCTTCTCAAAGAATATAGGATCTTTCGATCAAGTAATGCAATTTGAAATTGTTGGATCATACAGACCTTTCAACTTGAATATTAATGCTATCTGTGAATTCCCGACCATCAATTCCAACTATAGAAACGTATTCATGGCTCAGAAGAAGACTAGACCACCTCAAGCTCCAGATTGCTATCTCTAAAAATGCTTTGTTGTTTCAGAGAACGAGTTTGATTTAGGTCCTCTCCTCATTGGCAAGGATCCTGAAAAGCGTAACACTGACGAGGTTGTGAAAAGAGTCAATTCCAGTGTCCTTCAGATATCTAATAATGGAAAGTATGATTTACAAGCCACTTTCTGTCTCAAGAGTAGTTTACCTGCTGAAGAAGGTGGAGCCGGAGAGAAGTTATAAGGAGCTGGCAAAGGTAAAGCTGCTTAGCCAGACCCTAAGGCTGCTTAAGCTAAAGGGCAATAGGCTTAAACTCAAAAGGCACCTGTTAAGAGTCCTTTCATTCTAGAACCAGATACTATGGAATTAAAGATTGATGAAACTAAGCACTTGACTGTGTATGCATTCCCAGATTAAGCAAAGCTCTTCAAGGATGAGATTATTTGCCTTATCAAAGATAATCCAAATCCAGTAATATTCAGTATTTCATGCCTTGGAGCTAAGCCAGTTGTTGATGTCGACCAAGAAATAGTGGAATTTGACAGACTCTTACTAGAAAAGAAGATGACCAAAACCCTGACCTTGAAAAATGTTACTTCTATCCCAGTGAAGTGGAAGCTATCTGGTGTTACAGAGCTTCCAGAAGAATTCATAGTCTCTAAAACCAATGGAATGATCAAACCATGCAAAGAAGAAATAGTTGAAATAACCTTTACTGCGAAAGTAGAAAAGAAATTCAGCTAGAAAATCATTCTGGAAGTTGAGGACACCGAAGGATATAATATCAAACAAGAAAATAAAACTATAGAGATTAAGGCTGAGGCTTTCAAGATTTCCCTCGATATGAAATTCAGTCATGATTAGATTTTGGATTATGAAGCTGTTAGAGTAGGTGAACCAAAAGAAAACAAATTGTACTTAAAGAACATTGGAATGTATCCTGTAAAATACAACTTTACAATGAAGAAGAAACAGACACGAGAAATATTTACAGTTGATCCAATGGAAGGTGAACTATAACCTAATGAAGAAAAGAATGTTGTCGTCAAGTTTATGTCTCAAAAAGAAATCAAACTTAGGACCTCAAAGAACACATCAGATATCGTGCTCAACATCCTTGAGGGTAAATCATAAGAGACACACAACTCAATACCAATCAATGTGAATGTAAATGCAGTCTTCAGTAAATACTCTATCACACCTCTCAAGAATATCAACTTCGGTCCCATGTAATATGGAGAACAAATCAATAGAACATTTGAAGTTAGAAATGAAGGAATGTTTGAATTCAAGTTTGCCATTTGCGACTTCAAAGACGAAGAATAGAAAAAGAGAATCAAAGAAGAGAGACAAAGAGAACTAGAAGAAAGAATTCGTGGTTTCGAAGAGAAAAAAGAGGAAGTTAAGGATCCTAAGAAGAAGCCAGAACCAGCAAAACCTGCACCTAAAGGTAAAGATGCTAAAGGAAAAGATGCACCACCTGAAGGAGGTATTATTGAAGTTAGTTAATACTCAATTACCCCTGCAATCGGATAAATTCCTCCTGGAAGTGCAGCATTAGTAAATGTTACCTTCAAGGCTAAGGGAGCTAAATTCTACGAATCAACCCTTGCTATTGATGTTGCCAATCGTGATCCCGCAGATCAGCCAGATGGAATTCCATTCGAATTATGCGCTGAGTCATCCATTCCAGGAATAAATACAGAAGATCTAGATCAAATCTTTGAAGAACAAACTGTTATCCCCTCACTTGATCCAACATCTAACACTCAAACTGTGATAACTTCAAGTATTTTCTCAATCTAAGAGAGACTATTTTGGTTTGGTACTCTGATTGCAGCTAAAAATACTGAAGGAGCTAAAGAAAGGTTCAAGATTATGAATCCAAACAAAATCCCTTGCACAGTTAAATTTGCAGTCAAACCAAGATCTCAAAGCAAGAGTGAAGGATTTGCGTTTGATGTCAAACCAGATGTTCTGCAAATAGAACCTCATAAGCACAAATATGTTTCTGTAGGATTCTATCCAACTAGTATGATGACATATGGAGGTATATTCGAGGCAACAGTCGAAAACGGAGATCCAACAAGCAAAACTGGCAAACTTGTATTTGAGCTGAGAGGAGAAGGTACTCTACCAACATTATAAGTTGAGAAACCAAAAGAGACTGAAGCTGATGGAACACCATTACTCAAATTCAGAAAGACTAGAATTGGTAAAGATTCCCTACTATCCATCGTCCTTAAAAATGAGGGTTCAATCGCTGCTACTGCCAGATTTGATGTAATAAAGAATGAATGCTTCAACTTTATGGGCAGTCTTAACCATACAATTACTCCCAAGTCCTATCAAGCATTCGACATAAGATTTAGCCCTAAATAAGCCTCAATCGAGAAATTCCTATTGACTTTCAATACTCTCCACAATCCTTTCGAATAGCATAAAGTAATGATAATTGGTGAAGGGTACTAAGAGAATGTTACTTTTGAGGGATTACCTGAGAACCTTGAAGATGAATTAGTAATTGGCGACTGCATTGTCAACAAAACGAAATCAGCCATTTTCTAAGTAGTGAATAACGGAGATAAGACAGTCAAATTCAGATGGAACTAAGGCGATAAAGATGAATTCAAATTCTTCCCAAGTGTAGGACACATCAAAGCCATGTCATCTAAGTAGATCAAGGTTGTCTTTAAGTCAACTAAAACTGTAAAATATGACAAGATAGACTTGCTATGTGAAACTTACTGCATTGAGTAAAGGCAAGATCCAGAAACAGGAGCCAAATACAGAGATTGGGACGATACTATGAAAACTATGAGAATGGTCAGACCCTCAGAATATAAGAAAATCATGAAGCAGAGAGAAGATGAAGAAAGAAAGAGAAGAGAAGAAGCAGAGGCTGCAGCTGCTCTAGCTCAAAAAGGTGCCAAAGGAGGAGCAAAGCCACCTGCCAAACCAGCAGGAAAAGGCCAAGAAGAAAAAGTTGAGGAAATAATAGTTGACATGAGTGAGGATCCAACTATGGAATTGATTGAGACCATTTAAGAAATAGATCATACAAAATTAGAAGGAACTGACAAAGTAGTGCCTCTCAAGACAACACTCGTCTGCGATAATGTGAAGTATGATTGCCAAATCAAAAACATCGACTTCAAGCCAACTTTAATGTATGCTTCCAGATCATACAAGTTTACAATCAAGAATACCTCTTTGATTACACTCAACTATAACTTCAAGATAGTTAATAGTGATACAGGAATCTTAGATGCTGGTCCTTATAGCATTATTCCAAAGAAAGGTGCAATCTCAGCTGGATGTGATGATAACTTTATCGTTAAGTTCTCTCCAGTAGAGATTGAGAATGACTTCTCTAGAATTCTTTCAGCCAACATTGAAAACCTCTCTCCTGAACAAAAGGCATTAATTATTGAATGCAACGGTGTAGCAGAAAGACCTATAATTCATTTTGAATTACCACCAAGCACTTATAAGGAGAGAAAGGAAAAGGACATGGTACCGATTGACTCTAAGTACAAAATCATTGAATTCGAATCACTCGGCACAAACATTAAGAACACAAAGAGATTTATGGCAGTGAATCCAACAAGCTAAGGCTATGATTTTGAGTGGGAAGAAGTGCCTGATGAGAACAAGAAACTCAAACCTATGTTCAAATGTGTAACAACAAAAGGCTCTATTCTCAGTGGCAAAAAAGCAGAAATGATCTTTGAGTATACTCCAGATAATGTCGGAGAGCATGAGTCATACTGGCTATTCAAAATTCCAGCAGAAAAGATTGTACAGCACTTTATGATCGTTGGCAGAGTCATAGAACCAAACGTTCTATTTGAAACCGGAAAGATCAAGTTCGGTCCTTTACTCCTTGAAGGAAGGAACAGAGAAGTTGTGAACATTATTAACTAAGAATTGATACCTTTCAGCTTCAACTTCTCCAAAGAGAGTGTCAGAGGAAGTCCTGATTATGGTGACTCACTAAAAATCAATCCAATGCAAGGAACTGTAGCTCCTTAATAACAAATTCCAATCGAGATCCTCTTCCAACCAAAGTTCGAACTTACTTACAACTACAATCTAATTTGTAACGTGAAGAGAAAGGCTAGACCACTTGTTCTCAATGTCAAAGGAGAAGGTTACAAAATTCATCACTCAGTTTTCGCTGATATCAACAGAGTACAAGTTCAATCAAATGAACCATACAAGTTTGACTTTGCAGATTTCTTCATCAATGAAAAGAAATCAAAGACTGTATAACTACAAAACAATGGAGAATTCAACTTTGATTTCGTGTGGAAGAGACAAATCAATAAGTACATTACAATAACACCCGAAACTGGTACTGTAGTTAAAGGATCTGAAGTCTCTTTCGAGATTACTTATTTGCCTTTGGCTGAACATTAACTCAAGAATTACAAATTATCCCTAAATATTGTCAGTGGTCCCAAATATGATTTCTTCTTAAACGGTAATGCCAGAAAACCTGGAATGAAGCTTAATTTTAACAACTATGATTTCGGCCCTTGCTTTGTAATGAGATAACCTATGCCAAAGAAAACAATTCTAGAGATTATTAACCTTGATAATAGTGCTATTGCTGTTGAATCTAACTTTGAAAAGAAGCCCTATTTAGATGTTTAATTGGCTCCTGGTTAAGTATTAGTGCCATCTACGAAAGAAAATCCTATTAAATTAGAGATTCCTATTATATTCACTCCTAGAGAAATTAAGAAATATTAAGAAACAATTAGTTTCGAATTTAATAATCTATACACAATTGATGTAACAATTACTGGGGAGGGTATTCCAATGCAACTAGAGTTAGTTGATCCTGATCAGGCTATTGTTGATTTTGGAATTGTATCTGTAGGAGGAGATGTAACAAGACACATTCCACTAATAAACAAGAGCAAGAAACCCATCACTTTCTAACTGTAACCAAGTGATGAGGAACTATTCAAAAAGTGTCAAGTTACTTTCACACCAGACAAGGAGATGACTCTTAAACCAAGAGAAACAGTCCCTATTGAAGTGAGATACAATCCAAAGAATAGAATGCCTAACTATAACATGGACATCATGCTTAACATCAAGGATAATGAATCTAAGCAACTGCTATAAGTTTAAGGAGTATCGCATGGCATCGAATTGAAACTTATGGATGAAGTCATTGCATTTGGAAGTGTTGTGAAGGGAAGTAGATTAACAAAGATCCTATAACTTTCAAACTTTGGAGATGTAAAAGCTAACTTTAAATGGGATAGCAAAGTTTACAACAAATACTTTACTATCAATCCTGAGAGTGGTTATGTAGCACCAAATTCCAATCTTGACCTTGAAGTTACATTCCATCCTAGTCTTGCTGATCCTGACATTAGATGCAATAAGGTTAAATGTGAGATCAAGGGAGGTGAATCACTATTCCTTAACTTAATGGGTAAATGCGTCGAGCAAGACTAATCTTCAACTCAAACACTAAACTTCTAGACAGTTGTAAGAAAGACAGCAAAACAAAGTGTCCCAATCTAGAATACTGAAGATAAAGAATGGGTTATTAATCCAACCATTAGTACTGAAGCTGATTCATGCTCAGGATACTTCATTGGAAGATCAACTTTGATAGTTCCACCTAAATAAACTGCTCAGTACGAAATATCTTACACTCCTAAGACTATGACAAAGAAAAATGCTGCTGATCAATATGATTCACATAAAGGAAGTCTTTTCTTCCCATTACCAAATGGAACTGCTTTGCTCTATAAGCTCAATGGTATTGCAACTGAACCAGAAGCAGAAGCAACTTTGTAAGAGACAGTACAGGCCAAGAAGTCGAAATTCTTGATAATCCCTGTTAAGAATTGGCTAAAGACTGATCAAAGATTCAAAGTATCATGGCTTATGGAAGGAGAATAAGATTAAACAACATTCATCAGAGGAGCAAATATGCTTGATGTAGCAGGAGAATCAAACAAAGATTTCAAGCTTAACTTCATGACTTACAAAACTGGATTATTCAAGTTCAACATTACATTTAAGAATGAAAGCTCAGGAGAATACCTACATTACAAAGTTTAAGTTCAAGCTACAGAGCCTGATCTAATTGAGAAAATTGAGCTTTCCAGTGCCATAAGAGAATCAATCAGCAAAGTTGTGACAATTGAAAACCCAACAGACACTGAAGTAACAATTGCAAAGAACCAATTCGTCTATCAAAATGAGTATTTAGATGTCACTCCAGATGTGCTTAAGATTCCACCTAAGTCAGAAAGAGGTTTTGAAATCAGCTACAGACCTCTCAACCAAACTGAGCAAGAAGTTGACTTTGTACTTAAGAATCCAGTACTTGGTGACTTTAAATATAAACTCCTACTTAAGGGTCTTCCAGCCTCAGCTTAAAGATCACTTGCATTCAAATGTGCTCTTGGCTAAGATCTAGTTTAAGCATTCAAGTTTACTCATTACTTGAAGAAACCTACCACATACGCAATTAAGATTGAGAAGCTTGACCAACCAGGAGGCTTAAGTGAATTCAAATCTGAAGTTGCATAGGTACAAGCTGCCGCTGCTGATTCTCCTAAAGGATTAGAGGTTTCAGTTAATGTCAGATATGAACCATTCACAATCGGAGATGCAAGAGCTATCATTAAGCTCATTAGTCCTGAAGGTATGGAATATACATGCTTACTCTACGGAAAATCAACTGCTCCAATTCCACAGGTAATTATTCATAATAGTCTAAATATTTCTTTAGGGTCCAATTAAGTGTGTACCAGGTGCCAAGCCAATTTCTATCGACTTTAAGAATCCACTAAACGAGAAGTGCGAATTCCAAATCACTTTCGACAACCCTAATTTCTCTCTGGCATCAAAGCTACCAGGACCTATCGATGTAAGTTAATTTAAACCTAATACTTATTTAGCCTGGCAAAACAACTAGTTTGCAGATAAAATACGATGCTAAACCAGATTTACCTTAGACTGGTAGAATGATAATTTCAACCAGAGGACTTCCTTCTTGGATTTACTATTTACAAGGAGAATGATAATACTGATTCCAAATTTAAAATAATTTTAATTTCATAAATAATATTCTCACTATTCTGAGCGAATTCAACTGATTTCATCTCATGGGGTTTTGGGGTTTTGGGGTTTTGGGG
>CCKQ01014031.1:0-18263 GCA_000751175.1 Stylonychia lemnae
CCCCAAAACCCCAAAACCCCAAAACCCCATGAATGTCTATATAGTTTTTGATTCATAGTTTATAAATACAATATATTAAAGGTCTCATATTTTGCAAAGTGAATATAATTTTATTAAATGATGTCTTGAAATAAATCTATTTGAATAGGTGGTTTAATATATTTTAAAGAACCTCCGTAACATACTCTTGCAGTATGTCCTAATCTTAAAATTCATTAATAAAAGGCATCAAAAGTATATTTTTACCACTTAACCTCTTAATTACTAAATAATATGTCTAAAAGCACTCATTTATGAAATATTTGATTAATCAATATCAGTTTCCTGCATTTTTGCACCATTCTTAATGCAACCCCCCTTAACATTATAATCATATATTCAAATATTCTCTCAGATTTCTAAATTGTTAGTTGAGTTATCTTGCTTCACAAAGCTTGACTATCATTTTTTTCTTTAAGCTATAGACTTTACTTTTATTTTATATTTGAACTCTTTTAAAAATATGTATTAATTATTTATTATGGAAAATACATAGTCAGTTTCTCAGAAATTAGATACATATAAAAAGAGTCTAGCTGATTCTTTGAGCAAATTCGGATTTAAACAATAGAAGAACAAATAAAAAAACTACTAAATATATCATCACTAAGTTAAAGCCAAATCTTAAAATATGATTCAGATAAATGCTTTGCTAATTGGTCAAAATTTATATATCGACAATAAAAAAGGTCTAATTCGATCAGCTGAAAATATTCTCAAGAATTTTCATTAAAATTACAAAAAAAATGATCAACATATGATTGTAATTTACCCTTTAATTGATGAAGAAGAGCAATTATTCTTCATCAATATGACTTACTCTCCAGAGTTTAAGAAATCTGAAAATTTGACGTATTGGCAGGTCAGTAAAAGTAAGTTTGAAGAAAGATAATTCTCAATAATTAAATCGACGTTCAAACATGAGACAGATTTGTTTGAGAATGAAAATATTTAAACAATAGACTAATTCAATGTCTAGTTTACATAGCTTTTTAAAGCAATGATATCACGTGAAAATTAATCTATGAGTTAGGATTTAAAACCAATAAATTTCATGTATAAATACACCATATCTAATATAACTTAATTATGGATTCGTTGTGCTTTAAAATAAAATTGGAAATGCGAAGAAGATTCAGAATAAGTTTTATAAGTAGCATCTGACCCAGGAAATACTAATGCAATTTATATATTTTCATCTTTTAGCACAAGGTAAAATGAAGATTTATTTAATGAGCTTATAAATGAGATTAATCATTCGAATTTATAACAATATTTGGTTTTTCTCACAGTATAATTAGGTGAAAATCGAATATTCTTTGCACATTTGGAAATAAATCTTGACAAAAAGTCTAAAAGCATTTGTTCTATCTATCAAGAAAATGATGCCTTTATTGAGAGTTGTTTCACACCAGAAGTAAAAGAGTTCTTTTAAGAATCACTGGAGCTAACTGATTCTCAATATTCGATTGAATTTCTAAAACCTTAATCCTTAATAGATGAACAACATGCTGGAGTCGAAGTCGCTCAAATAGGTCTAAATATTCTTTAGTAAAAACAATAAATCTATTGCATGAGTGTAGCTGATATTCTAAATTTAAGACAAGAGCACTTTTCTATTTCTGATTCAAAAGCTAATCCAATTAATTAATATATTAAAAATCAAGAGTAGAACTTTGATTTGGAAGATTAACTCCTTGAATTCTATATACTCCTTGAAGACAAGTAGCAAAGAAAGTTCTTGCAAATATCTAAAGCTCTATACGAAAAGGAAGGCGAGGAAGCTTAAGGTCCTAAGTAAAACGAAGTTTTAGCTAAATTAGAAAAATTCTTCTTAAAATATAAAGATTTTATGTTATAAATACCGATGAATCACCATTAGAACCTTAATGAGTATTTGATGACCTAGTCTGTTCCATTTATTCTTAGATAAGATAAAATACTAGATCTTAAAAATTCAATTATTTAGTGTCTAGAGCATATTAGGGAAGAGCTGTAAGGACAAGAAAATGAAGATTATGAAAATTTGAATAATGAAATGAGTCTAGAAGTATACTAGTAATTTATATCTGAAAGAAAAAAATTTGAATCTAGAAAGGAGAAAAAGGAAGATATCAATGTACTAGACAATATGTCATACTTTTACTATGACAATTAGATTTATTGCAAGACACTCACAGGAAAGTTTTTAACAGAAACTGGTGATGATGCTAGTTATTCTGATTTAGTTTGCATGCTCTTGCAATATATTAAGATAAATTTCAAGATAACTTGCATTCCAAATAATGACGATTAATAAATTGATGATGATCTAAAAACAATAATCAAAAAGATATAATAAACAAAATAAAAATTGGGAAAGTCAAGCATTGTAAAATACTTAAATAAGAAATTCTCTGTAGATCTTATTGATGGGTCCAAATGTAAGGATTTTATTGGAGATTAAAGGAAACTTTACTATTGGCCAGTTGTCTATTAAGATGACTATGAATGCTATGAGACTACACTTGTAAAGATGGAGAGGATCTATACAAATCCTACTGAGGTCTATGAATTCCTCCTGAACATAATTGAGAATGAAAGTTCACTTTACACAATACTTGAATACTTTATGAAATATCTTTATGAAAGGAGCAAAGCATCCTTTTAAGAATTTTTAGATTCGGTCACAAACTCTTTAAAGAAAAACATTTCAGTTAGTGAGCTTTGGAAAGTGATCTCAGATAGCGTCAGAAGTGGTAATTTTTCAAATGATAATCCTGATTAAGCACTAATTTTGAAGCATACATACATCATGGATACCTTAGTTGAATAAATAGAGCACTGTAAATAGTCCACTGAAAAGATGTTTCTATTCAGAATGAGACAAGACCTAAAATCTTACATCCAAGAGATCAATTTGTAAATAATCAAGGAAAATACTTACAAAGAAAATCAACAGTCACTAGCACTTCAGCTAGAAGAAATCAAATTTTTATAGGAGTAGAAACATCTAGAGAAAGAGATAGAAAACCAAAAGGAAAGAATTAAAGAGCAAAATGAAGCAATTTCAAAACTAGAAAAAGAGCTCCAAAAAACACAGAGTGAAGACAAAAAGAAGGAATTGGAGGCACAGATGGCAAAACTTTCAAAACAAAAAGAGGAACTAGACCTTTAAAATCAAGATATGGTCTATAAAAAATTCTATAACAGTATATATAAGGGGCTTAAAAAGCATACTGAACAAGTTAGTCTAAATTTGTTTGACAAAAGTTCTACTCTTGGGGAAGTGATAAATTAACTGAAAACTTAGTTAATTATAGATAAAACTTACATGGAAAAAATTTGGAGTGAGATAACTGGCTTAGGCTAGGAGGATTTGAATTCATTCAATAATTTCGTAAACAGAAATTCTTAAAACAAAAAATATGCAGATGAAATCAAAGCAAAATGGGCTGTGCTTTTTGCCAAACCAGTTGTCAAACTTAGCAATGGAATACTTTAAATCTCAGGAAATTTTTTCTCAATGACCACTGTAAAAAGTTAATATGAATAGTTCATAAACTAAGCAAAAGAAATTCTAATTATTGCAATAGAGCAATTGATATGGGATGTTAATCTCATTGCACCTTCTAAAAATGTAGCAATAGAGGCAAAAGTCATTTTTGTTAAGTTTAAAGAATGTGTAATTGACACATCCTCCCCTAATTAATCTAAATAATCTTAAGATTAGTTGAATGATTGGCAAAGATAAAATAAAAGAGACCCAATCCATGGAAAGCACGGACTTGCTGGAGAAAGTGCAGGTAACATCATGATTAAAGCCTTTGAGGATATATAGTGGAAAGAGTGTCTCAAGCTAAAAGCAAATGGAGCAAGAGGATAAGATGGCACTAATGGCCTTGATGGATATAATGGAGCACAAGGTAAACATGGAAGAGACGGTTTATCGATGTGTAAGGATAAGGAGTCTCCAAATGTATTTAAAACAAGTACTTTGGGAAATGAACACAAAATTTGGTATGGAACGAAAAGAGGACTAGGTTCTGATGCTGGGCTAGGGGGTAATGCTGGTGTTGGAGGTGAAGGTGGTTATCATGGCTAGATATCTGTTACCATTGGAAATAAAAAAGCAACTTTGAATTTGGAATAAAAAAAAGGTTCAAACGGGAATGATGGAGTAGAGGGAAATGGAGGCACACCTGGTAAAGATGGCTTAAATGGAGTAGACTGCCATGAATATAATCAATGGGCAACAAAGATGCATTATGATGAGGGTGATTTAAAACTTGAAGAGGAGATTGGGATATTTGGAAAGAGGTCTTACGAATGTAGAATACTCAAGAATAAATATGATTATGAAAGGTACGGCATGAATGATTATTCTAAAGATTAAAATGGGCTTCTCAAAGATTTAAGAGGTTTAAAAGCAACATAGCAATAGAACAAGAAGCAAAAATCTGCCTAGAAATAGGCTATTAATTAAGCTTTGATTGACTCCATCTTTTAGCAAAAATCATAGGAATTAATTAGTGCTGAAACTTAAAAGTAAGTGTAAGTTATTTCTCAGAAAGAAACTAAAGAAACACAATAGAAAATCGACTAGCTGTAAAAAACTCAAGATGCTAACAAGCAGAAACAATCTTAGATATAAAAGTCAAATTAAATGGCATAAAACAAGAAATAAAGCGAGGCTTTAAAACTCTAAGAAAAGCAAATGATGCTTTCTAATTAAAAGTAAGCAATCATGTAAAATTAAAAAAAACAGTAAGATGTTGCTTAAAAAATAAATGAACAAAATAAGCAGCTTATGCAAATGAATTAAAATATTGAATAAATTGATGTTACAAGTCAGCAGGTTTAGTAATAAGTGACTTAAGAAGCAACCTACAAAGAAGATAAATCTAAAATTAAGAACGAGCCAAATAAATCCTTTGAATGGGATATTGGTCATAATTAAATCGTACTTCCAGATCTTAGTGAGTATATGAGAATTGATTAGGAAAAGCTGATTTATTTTTTATAGAACCTTAAAATTAATCATCCAGCATAAATAAATCTGATTGAAAAATTCCTTGAAATGGTTGATACCTTCATACTACTAATGAGAAATCTGTATCATGATAAAAAAGTTTAAGCTTTTATAAAATCTATCAAAGATTGCCTTGAAAATATTTATCATCAAGGTTTAAGATAAACTTTGAATTCTATAAGTGTTATTATCTCAAAAGTTGCATTAATTCTAAAATAAAATCCTGTGAAGACTTTGATTGAATAGGATATGCTAGAAGTACTTCTTTATAAAGATATTATTGAACCTCATTATCTCTCTGAGTGCAAAAAACATGCCGACAAAATCTTCGAATAGTTAATGTACAAAATTCAACTCATGGAAAAAGAGGAAGCAATAAGTACTCTAAAAATAGCAATCTCATTAAAGAATAATGTTCCGGACACTCCTTTATCAAAGGTCTTCCATTTCACTGTTGGGGTTTTAAGTAAATTTATGAGGGCAGACAAAGGAATTAAAAAGAATTCTTTCATTAACATAATCACTGAGATTGAGAAAATGATATCCACTCTGCAATCATCTCAATCCTCAACCCATCATCATTCATCAGAGGGAATTAAAGAATTTTCTTTATTGTCATGTTCTCTATATAATCACTACTTCTAGAGGACAATTAAATATGATGACTATCCACTTGATATGATGATGTATCACTTCAATTTCTATCAAAAGAGCGAATAGTTTGTTGAAGTTATTAAATTATTCGCTAATTTGGTAGAGGATACCAATACTCACACTTACTATCTCCCTCATTTATTAGGCTATAATGGAAAATCATTTTTGTTGACAGTACAGTAAAATATTAGCTTAATTTACTTTACAATGGAAGAGGTCTGTCTCATAAAAAGCTATATCGACAAAGTTGTGGCAATAATTATTGAGGGTCAATCTTTGTTCAATTCTATCTCATCTTAAATTCAAAGTATTAAAATTATGATTGATTAAAAATGGGAAAAATGGCTTCATGCTAATGATAGATTGAACAAAATTCTAATTACGATAAAAATGCAGCAGACAATAACTAATGAAGTATTTAAATCAGCGATGGAAGCGCATTATTATCTTGAGACAGCTAAAATAGACCTCTTAAGAAAATAGATTTTTGCAAATCAAATTAAAGAAGTTCTCTTTGCTTCCACCTCTGATCTGGCTAGTTAGATTAAGCTATAGGAGATTACTGAAGAAATAAAGAGAAGACATAGTCTATAGTTGATTAAAGGTCAAACAAGTCAAAAATGGTATATCATTAAGTAAAACCTTATTAAGATTGGAAAGAGACTTATTTTTGAAAATCAAGCTTCAGAATAGGTTCTGCATTCTCATAAGGTAGAAGTACCGACTGCATTCATAAACTAAATGAGTCAATCAGAGTTTAGAGACTGGATTGTGAAATCTTGTTACTCTGGAGACTAATATTAAGTTAAAGAGTAATTAGAGGTACTTCTAGAAAAGTTTTATTCAAAGACTGATGGGCAAAGTAATTTTCAAAATGATCAATTTTTAAGGTAGATGCTTGTTAAAATTTCTCAGAGATAGTAATCATATTTCTATGAAAAAGACCTCAAACTTATACTTCTCAATATTTTGAACTAATGGATTGAACTTTAAAAATTAGGGAAAAATGATCTATAACATTTTGAGAGTACTTTAGATTATAGAGGTAATCTCAATTTTACTAGTTATATAGTCTAAAAGTGTTTAAATGAAGACGCAGAAGATTTTTTAGAAAAATATTATGATTAATTTAATCTACAAGAAAGAAAAAATTTCAAAAACTAAAATAAGGAATTTAACAATCTAATTAAATAAATTGAATCATACTAAGCAATAAAGAAATACTTTGAGACTATGAAATCAAAAATTGAGAGAGATCCTTCTTTAATAAGTGAGCAAAAGAGAATCAAATCTGATTTTAAAAAGCTAGCTGCATTTACTTTTGATAATTTTTTCAAGTTAGAATGTAATATTCCCTTTGAAGATATAATGAAGCATTGTTATGAGCAATATATTGATGGTTACGATACATAATTGGCAAAACTCAAAACAATAAGCAAAATATTTGGAGTGAAAAGTACAACCAAAGAGAAATTAGGGCTATCCTAATAAAAAGGCAAAAAGCTAATTCATAAATTAGAAAAGATTATAGAGAAAGATCCTGAATGTGCATCTTTTATTATAAAAATTATGGACTTTGATACTACTGAATTATTGTCTTCTACAAACTCAGTGCTTTTAAAACAAAATTCAGCTAGGATTGAGGAATCAATTATTTTGATAGATTTGAGGAATACTGTAAGCAAATTATTCAAAGAGAAAGTATTCTAGGACATAGAGAATAGACTTAATGATATTTTCTAAGATTTTGAAGATGATATGATTGAAATTAATGCAACTCTCAAATATAAGATTATATCCATCCTTTAAGCTTTGAAGTAGTTTTCTCAATATATCTTTGATCCCTAGGGTTGTAAAGAAATGCTTAATAATCTTGTTCATGAAATTTAATCAAGAGCCAAACTGGATTTAGACTTAATTGAAAGATTTAAGAAATAAGTTAGACTTGTTTCAAGAGTAAAGGTTGAGCTAATCACAAAAGAATCTGAGCAATTGTATGGAACAAGTGAAAGAAACAAAGAAAAGGATGCTTTAATTCAATTGTCAAAGGAATTTAATGAATTTTAGGATAGTGAGTAATTTACATATCAATAAAATTTTGTCCTCTGCAATAGCTTAATTAAAAAGATATTTGATATAATTAAAGTTCAAGATCAGAAGCAAAAAGGCAGAATTCATGATTAAGAACAATTGAAATAAGTGTTTGCTGTGTGTATGATTACATTTTGCATCAATTAAATTTCTGAAAAAGACATTTTATCACTAATTAAAGATTCTAAGGACTTTAAAATAAGGTTCAAGTAGCAAAATTAGTGGAAACATTTGCTAGTCGATTATTTCAAAACTGAACTTTAATTTACTCTTATATTATAAAAGAAAGAAGATCTTTTCAATAGATGTATGGATTATAACTAATGGCTATCATAAAGTAAATTAAAGATAAGTAGTATTCTTGATATTATTGCTAAATTACCAGAATTTGAAGGCAATGATAGAACATCCTCAATTGACAGACTGAACAAGAATCTATCTATTCTCCTGGTAGGTGCGCACAAATAAGGTCTTTTAAAGTCATCATCAAAGTAATTAAAAATTCTCAAAAATTAGATTGAAAAAATCCATAAAAGTATTAATGATAGTAACTAGGAAAGCAAAGTATAAGAGATTGATAGTCTTATATAGAAATAATCATTGGATTTTATGCAAAATTTTATACGCATAGAAGCTTATAACAAAGATAACTTGATGAATTTAATAATATAAGATCTTTAAAAGATAACTGAATCTGTTAGAGGCGAACCTAATGTTAAAAAAATGCATGAATATGTTACAAATCAATAAGATTATCTCTAGGAAATTAACAAAATCATTTAGCTAACACCCTTTTCTTCTTAATAGATAAATTCACTCAAAGCTCTTCACTAGAAGTTAGATTCAGCATACTATATTTCAGGCTCTTAAATATTCTAGAATCTAAGTAATGAAGTAATGAGCTAAATAAAATCAGATAAGTGCTCACTTCTCTTATAATATGAAAGTGAAATATTTTCATCTATCGAAATTACTGATAAATTTTATAAGTATGCATCTAAAGTTGGTGAAAAATATCTCTAAATTTACCAAGAAAGCAAATCAGTATCAAAGGCAGTCTCAGAATTTGAAAATCTTATCTATTCTTAGTAATTTATAATAAATGACAGTTTAAAAATCAACATGTCACATATTGATAAATTTAGTATCCATAATCCAAAGAAGGCATTATATGATATTAAAGATCTATAATATAATAATAAAGAGGAAGTTGAAAATTTTTTGATTCTACACAGATCTTTAAACGAGGATGATGTTCTATCTCCTTCAATGTGCTCATAACTTAAAGATATCTATGACATATTATTGTTCGTAAATGATCAACAAAAATAAACAATATTTCAAAAATTGATAAAACTAATAAAGGAGAAAGAAATTGAAGACTAGGAAGAGGAAGAGGATTCTGAACTTTTAAAATAATTAAAGAATACTTTCGCTAATTTCACAAGTAATAGTATCAGCAAATTACTAAATAGTGATGAAAATTAAGATTCAATTAACTAATTTATTGAGAATGATTTCGAGAGTACTATTCGTCAAATAAGAATTACCTTTAAACTATAAAATAAAGGTAATCAAAAACTTCTTTAATTCTTGTATCAAAATGAGAATATTATAAATCTTAATTAAGAGCATCGAGCATCATTTATACAAGCTTTATAATTGGCATATCGCTAAGAAACTAATGAAAACCAAGATGATAATTATTTATTGGTTCATATGAAATAATCCATACAAAATGAATCAACTTAAAAGCAGCTTGAATTTATTAAAATGCTTTAATCAATAGAAAATTAGCATTTAATTGATATCTTGAATAATCTTAGCAAAAGCAAATTAACCTATATTAATAGAATTTGGAGTATTTTGATTTAGAAGGACTATAGCAATTGGAAGGAAGAAGTATTCATAATGACAGCATATTATATCTGCTCCTTATGGATTGAAAATTTAGAACCACTCGATGTCAAGCTATAAGAAGATAAAGATTACCTTGATTAGAGGATGAAGAAAGTGAAAGGACTATTAGCTGCTTTAACTCAACAGAGATTCAATCTAAATGAAAATAAATTAAATAAGTTTAATGATATCATTAAGACAGTATCATTGAAGACTAATTCATACAAAAGCGATTACATTTCTTAAGTATCTGTCAGAAATTTGGAACAATTTTTACTCATTATTGATCAAAAAGATAATTTTGAGGTAATCATTAATATCTTAGAGTAATACAGACCAATAATATGGCATTAGAAATTATTAATCTATTCTTGCGAGAGATCTATCAACGAATTTTTTTCTAAATAGAATGGAATCATATCTACTTAGCAATTAAAAATAAAATAATCAATAACTAAAGGTTTAAAATATATACAAGAATCAGTCGGCATTCTTGAAACAATAAAATGTCTATTAGATGAGGAAATTGATTCAGAAAGTGAAAGTTTATTTCTCAGTTATGAATCATTGTTAAATGTCATTACAAAGCTTGTTCAGTTAAAGAAAAAGAATCTTCTAACTGATTCAGTAGTCTAATAACTTAAAGGAGGATAAATCAATGATATTCAAATTTAGATTATGAAAATATTAATTAGGTAAGAACTTAACTATTCAGAAGATAATATTCTTCACAAAAATATTGTCTCAGGATTATATTCATTCAGCCAATTCTATGGTGAAAGTAAATTATAGTTGTTAATCAGTTTAATCGTAAAAGCATTTAAGAAATAAAAAACCTATGATCCTTAAGATCTCCTTATCTTACTTTAGAAGATTAATAACCGCAGAATTATTCTAAATCAATAGAGTTTTGAAATAATGGAAAAAGAGAGTGACATAAGCATATGGGCTAAACTACTTTAAAAAGAGGCTGAAATAAAGAAAATAAGAGATGAAAAAAATAAATAAAAATTATCTTAAGATGAGCTTCTTAGATTCGAATGCAATAATTTGTGCGAGTAAATATATATTGATGATTACAATGATGGAGTTAAAGATTGGGTTAAGCCTAAAAATGGTGATGAACCAAGGCTCACTCAGTTTATACTAAGAATATTCCAAGTTTTCAGAGGAATTTCAAATGTTTTACCTTCACAAGGGATAATATCTAAATGGGATAGGCAAAAAGTAACTAACTGGGCAAACAGTTAAGGAACGAAAGATCTTTACCAAGATAAATGGAACTTCAAAAATGCATGTGAGATATTTGCTGTGATCATTAGAGGGATTTAATTGGCTACTAATAACATTGCACGACATACTTAAATCTCATGCTGTGTATTCTTCTATTTTGATTTAGGTCATGTGGGGCAAGTTTATACAGGAGAGGGTAAAACTTTAATAACAGCATTCTGGTCAATCATCCAAGTAATCAGAGGAATGAAAGTTGATATACTAAGCAGTTCAAGTGATCTTGCTTCCAGAGATTGTTATGAGACTAAGATTATCTATGATTAATTTGGAATAAAAGTAGATACGAACTGTGACGAAAATGCTACTGAAGATGAAGATAAAAGAAAATAAAAATACTAGGCTGATATAATTTATGGCGATATCGGTTCATTTGAAAGAGATTATCTACTTGATTCAGTCTTTATTGGCAAAAGTGTTCGAGGTGGAAGAACAACTGGTAGCTTAATGATAGATGAGATTGATAGTTCACTTCTAGATAAAGGAGAAAGCACTCTATATCTATCGCACAAGATACCAGAATTAGCTTGTCTGAAAAATTTATATATTCAAATATGGGCATCAGTTCATTCTAAAGGAAATACTAAGGGAACATAAGAGGATATTAAAGCAATTACAGAGAGCTTAAAGCTAAGAATCGACTCTAAAAATATCCAGATTCCAAACATTTTAAAGAATCTTATTTTCAAAAAGCTTCCAGAGTATGTAAATAATGCTTTTACCGCTAAAAATATGCATCAAAATGATCCCTATATTGTGAAAATGAGAAAAGATAATGGGAGAGTTGTTGTGATGGATAAAGAGACAGGGGTTGAATAAAAATCAACTTAATGGAGTAATGGACTTCATCAATTCTTGCAACTCAAACATCAAGATAGACTTACTCCTGAGAGTTTTAGAGCTGTTTTCATCTCTAACTTAAAATACTTTTAAAATTACAAAGGCAAAATTTATGGTTTAACAGGGACACTCGGCTCTAAAGTTGAAAGAAATCTTCTCAATAATCTTTATTCTTTGAAGTTCTTTAATTTACCTAGATTTACTCAATCAAGCTATATTCAAAACGATCCAATTATTGTACCAACACTTCAGGCTTAGTTAAATATGATTAAAATGATAGTAAAAGATGTGTGTATAGAATAGAAGCGACCCATTCTATTTATTTGTGAGAATGTAAGCTCAGTTTTACAAATTGAGTAATTCATTGCTGAATTTCACAATTAGGTATATAAAAGAATTTCAGCTGATGAAGACTTAGACATAGGGACTGAATCTAATCCCCTGTTAGGAGGAGAAGTAATAGTTGCCACTAACATTGCAGGTAGAGGAACTGACTTGAAAGTCAATGATAAAGTTAGTAAGATTGGAGGAATGCATGTTACAGTAACTTTTCTCCCAAGTAATATAAGAGTTGAGGAGTAAGCTTTCGGAAGAACTGCAAGAAAAGGGCAGCAAGGTAGTGGATAGTTTTGTATTTAGTTTCCTAATTCAAGTTTATCTATCGATGAGATCAAGTTAGAGAGAGACAGGATTGAGAGCTATAGGCTTGCTGAATTAAAGAAAAAGACCATTGTTAAATTAGAAATTGAAGGAATATTATTCTAAAAATTCACTGACTTATTTTTGAAGCTATCTGATAAACTTAAACATGACTTTGGAATGAAATACACTCTAGGGGATTAATTATTTTCAAAATATTATGAAATTCAAATTGAATTTCTAAAGAATAGGTGGGCTTTCTTTTTAGAGAGCATTACAGAGGAGTTGAGTGAAGTATACAAAAAGGGAAAAAGGGTTACGTTCGAATTTTTCGAGAATTTTAGGAGTGAATGTTTTAGAAACGTCGGAGATCAAGATGGTCTTAAATTTGCTAAATCCTACTGTGAACTAGTAAAAATTGGGAACTTTTTTGATGAGCATTAATTCATTAAGATGGCTTTAAAAGCCTATAATAAGGCAATAAAAAATGAACCATAATTCTGTGAAGTTGCTTTATACAGAAAGGCAAAGGCATTGATGGATAAAAACAGCTCAACTGTACTCGAATTCTTCGGATTATAAAATTTATACAATCATGTCGCTAGTGATGTTCAATCCTAGTTGGAAAAGAGAAAATAGATCGGGCTAATATTGAAATAAAGTTTAAATCTTATGCAATCAAAAGTTAACGATTTACTTGCTGGTATGCAGGTTGCAAAAGCTGTTGATTAAAATTATAAGTAGAGAGCAAAAGATGTTCAATATGAAAATTTATTTGAATTGTAAGTTTAAGAGATTGTAGGTTTATATAGCTATCATATCAACTCAATAAAATAGTCAGTTGGGTAATTACCAACACTTGATGTCCTAAGAGAAATATTCTCATGCATTGATGATTAAGATATGCTTACAAAGATAACTACATATTTTGAAAATAATACAGACATTTTTAAACTTGAGAGAATATCCACAAAAGTTCAAATTTAATAATAGCCATATCGATTTATTGTTAATGGAGAAATTATAGATCTCCCAGTAAACTTGTAGTACTGTGACAAAGAAATAATCAATGTCATAAAAGGAAAGATTGGAAAATCAAGTTATTAAGAGCGTTACCTCATAGAAAGTGATTTCAAGAATGTGTTTTTAACCTAAGACAGTGTTATTTAAAGTTTAAAATAAAAGGGATATCTAAATAATATGGAATAACTGGTGTATGTTCCCCTATTTGATCCAGAAAAATTCATGCTTGCTACTTTCAAAACTGATGGAGAATAGAAAAAAATGATGACGTTCCTCATTGAATGTTCTTAAAAATTCTTTGATATATAGGTATTCAAGAAAAATCTGAGCTCTCTCTCTTTATACTATAATGAACTAATATAAAAAAAGCTTATATAAATTGAGGAAAAAGGAACTCTCATTATTAAAAATGACAAGGATTAAATGATTAAAGAATTCGGAGAAAGAGTTTTTAATATAATTTAAAATTATATAGATGATGCTCTCACTTAGGGTAAGTCAGAAATCTAGATAATTAAAAGTTAAATTAATGTACACACTTCATCATCTGAGCAATTTACATCACTCAAATTTTTTATGCTCACAAAAAATATCATTAAATAAAAGGCTTTTAATTTTAAATTAACCCACCACAGAAAAGACAGAAGAAATAAAATCAAGAAATAAGTATATTCATTGATTGATTAAATTGATCTAAATAAATCTAGTCAAAGTAATTAAATACTTGACCATTTTATGGCAATGATAAATATAAATTCAGCTCCGATAATAAAAGATTAAGAATAGAAGAAAAAAGATGCCTATCTATTTAAAGATTTGAGATTTGATAGTCCAATAGAAGTTTTGCAAAAATAAAAGGACATTTTTAAATAGAATCTATACAAAGCTATACTGAATAAGATAGGAATCAATAAGATAAAGGAATCTGTAGAGGTAGAGGTAACTATACTAGCCACCAAATTTAGTGAATAGCAAAAACCAGTCCCAAGAGAGATCGAAGAAATGAATGATTTAGGCTTAGAAAAGATTATTGTACTTTAGCAAGGTTGGAAGTTTGACTGGAGAGCTGCAGCTGTTATGCTTATTGGACTTGCATAAATTGGATTAGGAGTTATCTTAACAGCAACTGGAGTGGGTGCAACTTTGGGAGCTGCTTTAATTGCAGAAGGTGTATCTGACATAATATATGGAGCCTCAGCAATGGCCTAAGGTGAGTTTTCATGGACTGATTATGCTATTTAAAAAGCAATCAGTCTTGCTATTGCAGTTGTAACCATGGGTTGCTCATCATTTGCTAGCTCAGCTGGTGGCTAGCTTGTAAAAAAAGCAGGAATTAGACTAGCCATTAGCCAAGTCAAAAAAGCTGCACTTAAGTCAATTATTCAATTGATAAAAGAAAAGGTAATAAAATGGACAGTAAAGACTTTCGGAGTTCTTAAGATGTTTGCTGAAAATTTAATTAATTAAGGAACTTCTATAATAATTTCTAAGGGAATGATTGTAATTGAGAAAATTGTAAATACAGTTATTGAACCAATAAAGAAGTTCTTGTTCGAAGCAATTGCTAGAATTACAGAAAATGACAGAGATGGTTTTTTGAACAAGTGCTTTGACACAATGAAATCCAGTTTATCAATGTTCTTAGTTCACTCTTAGAAATTCATTAAAATGTTTAATTAGGGTAAAGATCTTCTATAAAAAATTTTACATAAGTTTCAAAAAGGAGGCTAGAATTATTCAACTAAGATGGTTGCTGCTCTTGCATCAATGACTCAAATCATGTAATCATGTGTATTGATAGGAAAGATATCTCAACAAGTTCAAGAGACCTCAAAAGTAATTTAAAAGACTGAAAAAACTTATTCAGAGATCAAAGTTGCATATCAATCTTAACAAGTATTTTAATTGACATAAGAATAAAAAGACAAATGTAATTAATAGATTACTTTTTTCTTCAATGATAAAACAAAAAATGCAATTAATGAAATTTAAGATAAGACTCAAAAACAAGTTGATCAATGGGCATCTGATTTGATAGATAATTTTATCAATGATAAGGTTGTCACTGTAATTGAAAGTTAATTCGACAACTAGATGTTGAAACTTGATGAAGATGAGGATAAGCCAGCAGAGAAAGATGAAAAAGTCAAAGAAGAAAAATGCAAAGAAATTAAAATCAAAGAAAAATCAATACTTGAAGAAGCTTAAGAAGGGGCATATGAATTACTAGTTACCTGTATGGATAAGACTATTTTAACTGGAATAGAGAATATCATTTAATAAGGTGCAAAAAATTTAAAAATATTATGCGCTGATCAATTCTCAACTTTAAGAATAGTCTTAATCAAAGTATGTGTGTATTCTTACCATGTCTAGAATTTCACATCTGTTATTTTAGATTATTTTAAGTCTACAACTAAAAAATTACTTGATGTCATAAACAACTTTGGATCTCTAATTATTTCAAACCTAAAATACATTGGCATAATTTTTGATTCTAAATTGCAAATTAAAGACGCTAGAAAGGTAGCACTATGGGTAAAAAATAAGGCAAGTGCAATACAAAATATCATTAATGCACCTAATTAATTAGAGAATCTTACATCATCAGTCACAAATTTCTTCGATGTAATTTAGGAAAAGGTTCTATCGATAGTTTAGCATTTTAGCAATCTTAATATGAATATACCAGATGAATTCTACAATAAGTGTGTGGAGAGAGTAGATGCATTTTTAGAATTTCTTTAGGATTGGATTGTGTAACCAATAATGGCAATAATATAACCACTTATGAATAAAATTTCTACTAAGGTTGTAAATAAGTTTTAAAAATTCTTTATGTCTCTATCTGATAAAGATGGTAAAAATATTGAAATGCATGAAAAATTTAACAAAAAGCTAGACTTATTCATCCTTGATTTTTAGGAAGACAAGAAGTACAAAATTAACTGGGAAGGTTTAGTAGAGAAATTTCCAGTTAGTATTGACTTGAAAGGAATTATTGAAACTGTTTAAAATACAGTTGAAGCTGCTGAATAGATAGTGAGGATTGAAGACAGATTAAAATTAGAAAAAAATAAGATTAAATAAAATGTTAAGGAGACTAAACATAATATCAAATAAATCGCAGAAGATGCACATTAAATTCTTCATAGTAAAGAAGGAGCTGCTAGTGCAATGGTGCAAGTAGCAAAGCAAGAATTTTTAGCCTATGTCCCTCAATATATCAACAAACAGTGTGAGCTCTATACATAGTATTATGTAGAAAAATTCTTCATGACTTTCAATGGCAGCATTGACTACATCAAAGAAAAAATCATTGAAATATACGATTAGGTTTAAAATGCAGAGCTTCTTTATCAATGGATAAAAACCTAAATTGGAGATTTGATGGATAAAATTAAGGGATTGTACTCCTAAATTAAGGCATACTGCTAAAGCGTTTTCAGCAACATAATCAAGTTATTGAACTTCAAAGTAGATTTGAACGACCCTGAGTAATTCAAGCATTTCATCACATCAAAGATAGAGACTCTGAAATCAATTTCAACTTTCGCATAAGAAGGTTTTGACATTGCTACTGAAGTAAAGAATATTTTTATCTCAGCCAATAAGAGCTTGGGAGAATTTTAGAAAGGGCAAATTGGATAAATTTCATAGATAAAAAGAACTGAGTTTATTGAATCAGTAGATTTCTATATACTGAGCACCGTTGCTTCGGCAAAGAATTTCATTCAAAGTGCAATAACATGCAGAGTTTAGGAATTCAGCGAATTGTTCTTGAAAGACTTCGAGGAATTCTGTTTCACTGGAAAAACCTCTAATCAAGCAACTGATGCTCTCAAAAGGACAATATCTAAATTACAGTAATCAGCATCAATAAATTCGGAGGAAATTGAGAGGCTATTCTAAGCAGTCAAGGATAAGCTCAATGAAAAACTCAACCTAGGAATTTCCTAAATACATTAGAGCATAGCTCAACTGAGAACAGAGCTTCAATAAACCAGAGAACAAATAATCTAATCAGGAAAAGAACTTTAAGACAGAGGTGTAAGAGCTTAGGAGGAATTAAAGGATATGAAAGATTAAGTTGCAAATATGGATTATTAACAAGTGGTTAAAGCAACTGTCTAGGTTGGAGCTGAAGAATTCAAGGAAGAAATAATAGGGAAGCTCCTCGAAATTTCAGATTAACTGGTATCTAAAATTATCGACAATATTGTCATCAAAAGCTAGCCTATTTTAGACGAGGCAAAGAATCAAATATCATCATTGTATGATAGGTCAAAGGTTGTCTAAGATTTCGCTTTGTTAATAAACCGTAAAAAGGAAAACCTCTAAAGAAGTATTTAAGATATTTTAACAAATCTTAAAAAATAAATTTACTTAATTGTGAGGAGAATTATCAAAAAAGTTTAAATAGATACTCCATTTTCTATTGCAAATGCTAACGAGTAATTGAAATCACTGGCTAGATTAAATTTTTCAAAAGAAATTAAGGCAATTGAAGATTTAATTCCAAATTTATTCTTAGATTTGAATATAATTGAGGAAGATCAACGGTCTCTTTAGGGTGATAAAGGGAGTGGCAGTATAGAAGTAATAGAAAAACAAAAATTCTTGAAAATTTTGGACCAAATAATTGGAGATCTCTCAAAAACCTTGAAAAAATATGCTCATTAAAATGCCAAAAAGCGTATTTAATAAGCTTTTGATAAGTTAGTCTCTTGAAGCAGTTATTCTTTAATAAGATAAAATTATCAATAAAATTTTAATT
>CCKQ01014073.1:0-10715 GCA_000751175.1 Stylonychia lemnae
CCCCAAAACCCCAAACCCCCAAAACCCCAAAACCCCTAATCTCCGAATATCAAGTGAATTGTTGAATCAATGGATGTTGGAAATATTATAAATCATTTTAATTATAAACCAATAAAAATGATGATGCTTTTTAGGAAAACCAAGATATAAGTCGAAGTAAATACTATAAATTCCTTGATTTCCAAAAATATTTTAGATTGAAGAAGGCTTTTTTGATAATTTTGAATTGCCTTAAGAATAGGATCAAGAGCTACAAACTCGCTAAAAAAAGATAGCTTCAAGGCAGGTTAGACAAGCAACAAAGAGTGATAGATCTGAAACTGAGGCTAAATAGGAATAACCAATCTCAGCCATGTTTGATCCCAGAAATATAACAAGATTGATAACTACACCTAGATTAAAATAAGAGGAGAGAATATAGGTATGTTTTATTAATTGGTTTGCTCTAACCTCTATCGTTTAGACTCCTGATTATATGAATCAACAGAAATAGAACTTGCAAGAGATATCAAAGGAGTAGATAAGCATCTTGAATGAGGTCTATCAATCTACTTAAAATGTTATTGGTGAATACTTGATTTCTGATCCAGATAAGTAAGCTTTTGATTAAACTCAGCTATAAATATATGTAGGGAGAGATTGAGATCCAACATGAGAAAGATTAATTTATATGAAGACACAAACTGTAAATAAGCTTAGGAATTTATGATCAAGTGCTTGGAGGGAAAAAGCGACAATAACTGTGAGAAGGAATAGATGTTTTATCTTTACTGTATGAATGATAACCGAATGACTAAGTGACTAATAGTCTAAATGAATTCACAAGACACTTTATGAATATTAATGAGTTACAATTATTATTTATGGAATAATAAATTATGATAATTAAGATAGGTTAATAAAGTAATTGTAAATATTCATATAACTTTAGATCAGAGGTTTTTTATGAGACCTTTTATTAGTATAAATCTTATATCGACAAGGTTACCACCTCTGATATTGTTTATGCATCTTACTCTCAAATATTTGCAGACATGCTCACCTGGTACTACAAGTTTCTAAGCTCCTTGCTTAGTGCAGTTATACTATTTCACAAAAGTCCACTTGTCCATCGTATTCGAAACATATATCTCCACTGTAGCAGGACCACAATCCCCTGGATGCAATACAACCTCAGATACATAGCATAAAGCTCCCTATCCAAGAGTAAAGTCTAGTTACGGAGTCAATGCCTTATAGACGCTTTCATCGTCCTTCAAGACATTTTCAACTATATTGTATGGCTCATGAATAGAGTCCCATTTCGAATACTGATAAGGATGCTGCATTTTCAATTGAAGAGGCTGGGAGGACTTTGCTTACTAGGCTATTCTGAGTAAATTTTCTTTCAGATTGTTGACCATATCACCCAGTTCATTATACTTATCACCCAGTTGATTCTTAAGCGACTCATCATTAAGGTAATCTGGAACATTAGGATTCCTATTGCCCCCCGCATTCTGGCCCTCTTGAAGTCTCTTATTCTCTTCAAGCAACTTTTCGTATTCCCCAGTCAGTTAATGAAGTTTCGGCACATGAGACTGCTCTATCATACCTCTTTTCGCTTTAATCATTTCATATTACTCAAAATTATTAAGGTACTCAAGTGGCTCTAATAAAACATATTTGCAATGAATTTATTCTTACTTGTAATCTCCTTGCTAGCAAATTAGTTCTTAAACTGATTAGCATCAAGGTTAAACTTGTTAATCATCTCATTAATAGATTCAATGTGATTCTCTAAACTTTCTTTGCTCTCCTTGATACGTTTATACCAAAGCATGGCATGGAAACGCTTGATATACTGCTAAGCTATGATCGCATCACTTCTCATCTTCAAGTAAGCTCTACGGTATTGCCTTGTGAGGACGTTTGCCTGACACTTCATAATAGCATGCTTTTATCTTAAGAATATCTTTCTAGCTTGATACGATCTAAATCTAGACTGTATCCTTCTGGCTGCATAGTCTTTCCTGAACACCTTATCTTTTCTGTAGCGCATCTTAGTCACGAAGCCCTTGATGTGGGCTTGCATCATCACAAGACCTCTACATTTTCTCTTGAATTCCCTTCTTTATTAATCTACAATGACATTAATATAATAATAGTGCAACTTACATCCTCTCCAAACTCTTTGAATATCGATTACAAAGTATTCCTAAGCATAAGCAAGGACCATATTTGCATCCCATCTCTTATAAGGATCAACTCTAAGAAGATTTTCAACAATAATCTTAAGCCTTGGATAGCCTGCCATTCTTGACCAGTCTACATTAGCTGAGAACAAGTCATCTCTAAATGATTCCTCATTGGTTACATTAAATGGATGCTCCCCTGTCACAATTTGATACATTGTTATACCAAGAGCCCACATATCTGCTGCAGTTGAATACCTTTCTAATCTGAGCACCTCTGGAGCCCAGTAAACTAAAGTATGTGGCATCGCATCCTGAATCAATACCTTAGAGAAGAGTTAATGAGTATGTCTTGCAGAATCTAACTCCACTTTGCCCAATTCACCAATCATTGCAGTATTGTCAGATTAGATGTATATTGATGAAGGCTTGACGCTTCCATGAATAATGTTACAGTTATTAAGTGATGCTAATCCTTTACAAACATCACAAAGATACTTCATAGCCAGTCTGTTTGAAGGTCTTACTGGGTTTAACACCACAGTTTTCAGCATATCACCAAGGAGTGCTTCTTCAAATAAGCAAACTAGAGACTTATATTGATAGGGGCTGCTAGGTTTCTCAGCCCAATAGCTAAACAAAGAAATGATATTTGGATGGCCTCTGAATCTCATAAAAGTATCAAGTTCGTAAACTTTCAAGTCATATATTCTCCTGTCAACACAATCAAGCCTCTTTAGTACCAATGGAATATCTCTTAAATGTGGAGCAGAAGGTGAACATTTAAATACCTCTCCTTAAATGATAGCTAAATCTCCTCTTTTTATAGCGAGAACAGAGGTGTGATCAATTTGAACTTCGTCTACAGCTCTGATGCCAGATAATTCCATTTCGAACTCACGAGGATTCAAGGCTCCTCTAAATGGAACTAGAGATTAGTTCCCTCCATACATAGCAGGATTCATATAGCCACCTTGGTAAGGGTCTTAATAAGGCATCATCATTTAGTTGTTCATAATTGAAGGCGACATCTAGTATTGATTCATTAATGGTTATAACCCACCACCAGAATTGCCGATAAAGCTATTGGCTCTCTAATTGAAACTGTTATTTTTGCTTGCACTGTTTCCAATATTCGATCCCATTCCCTAGTATTGGCCAGGACTTCCATATGATGGCGCTACTTGAGGATTCATCATGTTTTGATAAGATTGTTAGTGAGAAGGAGCTTAACCCATTGGATTAAAATGCTAATGCATAGGCTGGATAGCAAGCATAGTCTAATTGACTTTTTGGAGAGATTTCTGATGATCAATAGGTGCCAGAGTATACTTATTTTTGCCCTTGCTCTGGTGACCACGGGATGCCGCTCTGCTGTTTGACTAGTAACCATGAATCTAAGACCCTTAGTTGCCAATTGAATGATTCACACTTGCATTCACTAAGAAAAGTTAATATATTGAAGAAATTTAGAGTTTGATTACTATTCCACTTGTCATTAAGTTTAACTGTGTTTGTTGCCATTGTTTCTTTAATTTAATATTTTAAAATGTATAAATTGTTAATTATAATGAGAAGAAGTGTACAGAAAGTAATCTTTAGAGAATATATATTAATTATAAGAACTACTGTAATAAAACTTTCCGTCTCAATTTCTTAATTTATAGAGTACCAACCATATAACTTCTCTTTTTATCATTCATATAAAAATGCTCCCTTGTTGATTCGAGTATTTATTTACATACTTATTTTAATCTCTTCGCCAATGTACATTAATGCCAATTTGGCCCATTTTCACCAGTCTTTCACGCATTCATAAGTGTGACTTTCTTCTTCTTGCATGAGCTAATCATGCATAAATATTGATGTTATTTCCGCTGTTGATGATATCGTCTTCTGGACCTATTCCTCCGCTTTCATCACTTTCAATATCGTTGTTATTGTTGCCACTGCTATTTCCAAATGTATTGTTTCCTGCTGCACTCGAAGAAGTTTGCTGCTGATAGGGAGTAGTGGACGTAATTATTCCTACATTGTTGGTCAGCAGCTCGTTGCAACTTCGAGTCGTCTAGGAGGATGATATCGTTGAAAGAGTTTTTGCATCCCCAGTCACCCGCCTCTGCAACTTATTTGTAGGCAGTGACACATTAGCCTGACTGTTCTATTGGGGCTGATACCGTCCACTACTCTTCTGCACTGTCTGAATGCCGGATATTCAGTTGTTGCCTTTTAGCTACTTTAGAGGTGGAAGTTGTCAATGCTTCTAGTTTTATGAATTTAGGTTAGTCCTTGAAACAACTCCACTGTGTGCACCACTTGACAGTAGGGCCTTTTCAAAGTCATCATTACTCACTCTCTTTTTAGTGCCATCACGCTGACCTGAAAGCAGCCCCACATTTAAAAGCTGATCTTACTTTGATAAGTTCTGCATATTCTAATTCTGAACTGCACTCAAGTAGTTGTTCTGATATGGCCCATTCTAATTATTATTGCTGGTTATTCCTCCACCACCAGTGTTCGAATGATGCAAGCCAGAAAACTAGGTGTTTTAGTTTGTATTGAATTAGTTGCTGTTCACATTTATTTGGTTTCTCTTTAGAATAGTTTAAACTTCAGAGGGGATAATAGTGATTGTTTAGGAAGTTGTACCTACGCTTATTGTTGGACTGTTCGGGCCACCTACACCTGACTCCTGTATCTGATACTTCTGCTGAATTGATCTTTTGCTTATATTTATTAATCCACTCTAATGTAGATGATTTTAGTTGGATTAAATATTCGAGTTCTATAGGTCTTGATTGTTAATTTATTGCTGAAGAATTAGTTCGCTTTTCCTCACTGTTCTGATAGCTATTTAATTATTCTGTTAGGGATCTTTGAGTTGCTAGCCGATAGGAGGCAGTAGACCACTCTGATTTTTAGTTTCACTAATTATGTTTACTGTTCTTCTCTTAAAGTGATTAGACTGACCCTGGTTTGGCTAGTTGGGGATTAATTAGTTAGAATTAATTGATAACTAACTGCTATTAGTGCTTGTTTAAATAGGTGCAACAGAAATATTAATAGATAGATTACCATTCTAAAGTTATAGTGCTTTATTCTATTTTTCTAGCATGTTTCCAGCCTTACCAACTACAGGTGGGGATGAGAACTGCTTAATTCCTGCACTTGATATGTTCTTTTTATTTAGATTTTGCTTGAATGCCATGCCTCCTCCACCACCTCTTCTCATATTACCGTACTTTTTAGTAGTATTGACTAACAATGTCAAATAGTCGAATTTAGAGTCTTCTTGTGTTTCAGACTTTTTCTTTCTCTCTATCTCTTCAAACTTGCCTCTATCTATCAATTTTTGTTCAAATATTAGCTTTTTGCTTTCTTCATTTTCTGTAAAGAAAACCATATTACTATTCTTCTGCTTTAATAGCTGCTGATCTATTTTTTAGGATAGCTCTACTATATTTTTAGAGTTATCGTTGTCTCTCATGTTATTTAGGAGATCATTGTATCATAGTATCAAGTCAATGTCATGTTCTAGATATGGCCTTATCATGGGTGCTGATTGAAGGAATCTTTACCTTACCTCAACTATCTTATCAGTGCAAAGGGCTAAGTAAGGTTCCATGAAATATTGCTTAAAAGTCTTGACTGAAAATACTTTTACTGCATTTGAGCAAAATGTAATGTAGCTTTTTCTAAAGATATAGCTTGCACTTTTACCAAATTCATTTACCACCATCTCAATAAGATTGATTCTTCTATTTTACTTGTATTGATTATTAATCATGTGGCAAACAAAGAGAGCAGCTGCATTCTTAATCTAATCACAGCCATATTTCAATAGATCTATCAATTATGATCCGAGGTTTTCAAAAATCTCAACAGCATTGAAATTTCCCAGTTAATTAGCGAAACTATAAATAAATTGC
Source organism: Stylonychia lemnae (assembly GCA_000751175.1). Classification (NCBI taxonomy): domain Eukaryota; phylum Ciliophora; class Spirotrichea; order Sporadotrichida; family Oxytrichidae; genus Stylonychia; species Stylonychia lemnae. Next base: position 6,104 of record CCKQ01014073.1, read on the forward strand.
TCTTATACTCTCCAGCAACCCTTATCATTGAAAATTGCTTTAGTTAGAACTAGAATATCATCAAGGAGTTTTGAATAATAAAATTCCTTCATATTCTCTTCAGGGACATATTCTATATCAACATAGTCTTGCAATCTCACCATTTAATTTTTGTTCTCACTAGAACTATTTTAAATTGTTTGGGAATCATCCTCCCATCTAAAAACATTTTTCCTATTCTATTTTTATCCTGTTCCTATTCTATTATTGCTCTAGGATAGATCTTCAGTCTAAAATTGAAATGCCTTTGAATTTTTATAGCCTTACTCTTTTCCACCAGATAATGCACTTTGACCCATGCTAATAGCTGTTTAACTCTTATTCACCAATTACATGTGGACTTAAAAATCTTATTCCTTCACATAATACCGAATGATTTTATCTATATTGTATGAAAAAACTTCTCTAATTTCTTTATTTGATTCAATCATAAGCTTTCTGAGACAATCACCAATATTTCCAAGACTTTAAGAGTAGGGAATCAAGGCCATAGTTTCATGTATGCTAGCTGAGAGAATTTTCTTAATCTCATTTTTATTTACTGTTTCATCTCTTAGCAAATCAACATATATATCTTCAAATACTTCGAAATTTCCTTCTTTATAATTTAGATAATTCATAACAAAACATGGCAGATTATAAACACCTTTAAGCTTAACTTCAGGATTTTTATCTCTAATAATTTACTTAAAGAAATCCATCATCATTTCTTCGTTCTTATGAGCCATTTGACATTTTTGCAACTGGTCTAGTATCTTACCAGAATATTGCGTCACTCTAAGTCTGATCTCATCTACAGTTACAGTATCTAAAGCTTTCTTTAAAACTTTGTCAACATTTGGAATGTAGTCACTCTCAATTGTTTACTTTTTAAAAACAGACAGGAATTCAGTCATTAATTCAACACCATCCATTTGTACTAAGATTTCCTCATCGTGAGCAAGTTCGACAACTATATCGTGAAAATGAGATTTGAAACGGGTCTTTGTGACCTTCACCACTTCTGGTAGTATGCTTTGCTAAAGTTGTTCTTTTTTCTTAGGAGTATCATCTTCTTTGTTTGAGTGTCGACTTTTTTTCTTCATTTGGTGTAGTGGCTATAGATATTAGAATAGAAATTATGCAGCCTGTTTTCTTATTTTCCAATTGGTGTCAACGCACATACTTGAAAATATTTTCAAGATATTGTTGTCTTATTTAAGAATCTCCTCTCCCTTCGCATCGATTATGCCACAGAACAATTCAAAGCCGACTCTTCTCCAAGGATACTACTGTTTCAAAGAGGGCAAGTCAATTATCCTTTTTATAACAAGTTGCTTAATGCTCTCACTCGGTATGTATAAAACTAGCTTTTTAAATACTTCGATCCATTAATTCACAAACTATAAATTTAAGGTGAGTTAGTGATATATGAAACTGGTAATTTCTATTAAATTACATCCTCATGTGTTATATCAGCATTGAGTAGGATATTCAGGCACTCTTCCATGAGTTTAACTTAGTTTCCGTTATTCATAAGTTTCACTACATCCTCTTTGCAGAAACTTGTCGCACATTACATTTGCATCTATTCATCCCATATCTCCATTGAACTCTATAATTTTCATTAAAGATTAAATTAGAGTGAAATTCGAAAAATACAAGTATTATAGGTAGAAGTTCCTCGTTAGAGCCCTGCTCCTTCATTAATCTGCTCAAATTCTCTATGATCTATAGAGAATTAAACCACTTAAGCCTATTGCTTAAAAATCTTACGGTAATCTTCTAAGATTAATAGCCTTTTTTTAGTAAGTATATTGATCTCTTCACCTCTCCAAGATCTTCATTTGTGGAGTATTTTTTTATTTCTTCTTCAGACTAAACAATATATGTTAGTGGGTTTATGGAAGGATGATTACCTTAACACGTTGTTTAATATCTGAAATTTCATCGCCAAAAAGTTCAGCTATTGTAGACATATTGATTCACCTTGAATGTATAATACTAAACTCTGATTATCGATATTCTGCTCTATTTTTATAATAAAGTTAAATATTACTTTAATAAATTTAAATGTATGAAATAATTTTTCTTATTAATCATAACTTATCTCACTGACCATCATTAAAATCAGTATAGTATAATAAACTTAAGCTAAGAATCTCAATCATTTAGAATGTCCTGCTGGATGTCAATTTTCATCAATCAACTCATTAATTGAACTTAAATTGAGTTTTGCAATAATAGCTGCTCTTTATGATTAAGGTCCCTAATTTTCTTGAGCTCAATATTTGGATACTTGAATTGTCTTTTTCCTTTCTTAGAGAATCTCTTATCAAATCTTTCGATTTCAGCCATTGGAGTTTCCGCATAATCATTTTGCACCTAGTGATAATTGTTTTAATTAATTGGGTCAAGCTTCATCTTGTTCATAGTAGAAGTTCCTGTCCTTGGATTTGGATGATTTCGGATGTGATTAGAGTTACTTGAAATGAAGCTTTTGTTAATCGATTTTTAGGCACTTGTAATTCTAAAATTTAAAGATTATTTAACCAGAAACTTACCCATCCTCTTCTGTGATTTAAAGTTTGTTTGAATTTCTCAATGCTTATTTATAGTCGTTTAGCTCTATTAGTTTGCTGCCGGTCTCTGTCATAGTAGACAGGTTTCTTCTCGGATTCATGCTTGTATTAGCTCTGAGTTTGTCCAAGTTTGAATCTAAGCCCGTTAAGTCCTATTCCCTGTGAGTCTAAACTTAATTAGACTCTTTTGTCAATTAAGTGAGATTATTTACTAGATTACTTGTCTTATTCGTAGTATTAGTATCCTGAGTCTGGCCTAACTTACTATCTTCCATAAGTTATTGCTGCATAAAACTCATTTCAGTCTTATTAGCTATACTATAATCTGCTGTTGACCTTTCATTTTTCGAAATGTCGTTCACACTAGTGCTTAGTCTGCCCTTAGTTGAGATTGATTTATTGTTGATTGAGGGAATTATGATAGATTTATAAAAGCTTTGTATAGTCTTACTCTGCCTTATTTACTCATTAAAAGATTATAGCGTCTTGAACTTCGACAATACTTTATCATTGAGCTCTTCTACACATTGAAAAGCTTTTTGTCCTATAGCTTCCTGATTATCTGCTAGAAAAAGACCTCTAAATTCTTGCTTAGCGAAAAAATCTCTTGAATGATACTCAGGCTTGTTAAGAGCTAGAATGTCTTATTGCTCATTAGTAGCATATACTTTTGGTGAGATAAACTTCAATTTAAAGGGCTCTTATGTCTATGTAAGTTTTGAAATCTAAGATTGATTTCTGAAGGAATCAGGCCCTGGTTGATTATTGTCTATATTAAGCACTTGCTAAGTTGAGTTTTATATATCTCTAAATCCTGAAAATATGTTGAATGAACCATTTGATATTCGCGACTGATTGATTCTTTCTTAAACAGTAGGATCCAACTAAATAATCACTAGTTAGTCATAAAACTTACAGGAAACTCTGTATTGAATGCTGAATGATTTTAAGTTCTTCTATTCTCACTTTAATAGCTTGTCCTGATACCACATTTCTCCTCCATCTATATATACACATAAAATCAAGAATCTACCTCTAATGTTTTGTTATGACTTGTTTTCAGCCTCATTCTAAGTACTTCTCTATCCATTTTCTGTATCTTTATTTTATAATCCTTTTCTTTTTGATCTTTAAGGATTCCCTCTAGAATCATCTTACAGGATTCTTAATCCATCTTTAGTACTTTGTCAGTCACAATCCTATTAACTTTTTCTTAAGGAATTTGATTAAGTTAATTCCATAAGCCAAATTTATCAGCATTTGGATTTTTTAGTATTTTTGATGGATCCTTGGACATGAAAGTCCACCGCTTTTTAAATGACAGCTCCTCAAATAGCTGTGGGTCTTCCTGCTACATTTGCTCAATGTCTACAGACACATCCATTTTCTAAGGCTAATTTGCTTTATATGATATCTACTCAAATTAAGCTATGATTAATGGTAATTACTATTTCTCTTTCTAGCTTTCGTTGAATATACCGAGATTGACTCTCAGACTTAAGTCTTAGAATTGAGTTCATTAATTTTCGCTGCTACCTTTCTTTAAACTTATTCTCTACTGCCTCTAGATCTCGTGGGGACTTTTTGAATTTGTGGCTTTCATTGGAGTACTGATAAAATTTAGGACTAAGTCTAGATGGAATGTTCCATGAACTATCCACACCTTTGTAATAATCATAATCCTAAACAATCATAATTATCAAGAATAAGGCAAATAAGTAAATCGAATCAGTAAATTGAAAATATATCTACCTTCTTCTAAATGCTTCTCTGGTGAATCGATCTCGTATCATCATCCTAGTCATTATAATGACGCTAAGCTCTCTAAATCTCCAGAATTTGCATCAATTAAGGATCATTTGCGTGGTAGTTTTTGCCTGCTGGCTTAGATTAAGAAAGTTGTTTCATTAAATTTATAATCAAATAAAATATCAATTTTAACATTCAATTGCAATATTCTAATCTGGGGTTTTGGGGTTTTGGGGTTTAGAACTGAATGTCTCTGCGACCTG
>CCKQ01014102.1:0-12469 GCA_000751175.1 Stylonychia lemnae
CCCCAAAACCCCAAAACCCCAAAACCCCATGAATCAAATTATTATCATTATAAAGTGAATTGGAATTCAAAAATTTAATCAGAGTATAATATCTTGATTCATTTCTTTCAAATAAGTAAAATTAATGTATGATCTATATTATAGTAAAAAAAGCAAACTATTCCTATAATTAAAATTCAATGAAAAGACTTTAAATTTATGTCACTATTGCTTTATTTTGCATAACCAATCAAGGTTTTGCTCAAGATAATTCAACTGAAACTAATGCTGCAAGAAGTGAACCTAATCCTTGTAAATACATTTTGGATAATTTAGCATAGGCGTGGAGGAATACGAATATAGAGATGAGTATGGTGTTTGTTGATGTGAGTCAATCATTTATTTTCCTTTTTAAATATTCTAAAAATAGGATGCACTGGTGCAATTTATGGATGCTAAAGGTGTGAAGCTAATACTTATGGTAGTAACACTTTTGTTAAGTGTCTTGAATGTGAAGAAAATTTATACTTGCTGACAAATAGTACTGGATTAAGCTTATCTAGTTACCCTTCTGAGTTTACATTTTGTGTGCCTGACTGTCCTTTAGCAGGATACCAATATGTAAATGATCCAATAGGTGGAATTTGCAAATCTTGTGGAGATAACTGCATGTCTTGCAATCTGAATACTGGATGTGAAGTTTGCCTGCCTGAGGGAAAATCCTAAGGATGGGTAAATGCTGTCTCTGCATACAAAGGTCAAGTTTTCTCAACTTGCTAACGTACGATAAACATCAAATTCAAATTTATAGAATGTTCGGATAATAAATGGTGTAATGAATGTGATAAATCGAACACAGCTACTTGTAATGATTGTTTGACTGCTTTTTAAAAGTCATCTTAGGTTGACCCAAATATCAAAGTATGTACAAAAGAATCACCAATCGAAGATTAAGACAATTGCCTCCAAGGTTCATTTTCACCAATGGAGTCAACGAAGTGCAAATTCTGCGACGATGGTTATAGACTGAATAGTTACAATTATTGTACGAAATGTACTCAGAGCAATTGCGTTAAATGTGAAAGTACAAAATCACAATGCACTTTTTGCGAGTAGAAATATGCACTCATAGATGATTCCTGTATTAGTAAGTTCTTATGGAATTAATTAGGTTTAAAAATCTTGATTCTAATCTAATATATGAAAATCATAAATCTTAATCTATTTTTAGATTGTAATAGTATATCTGATTCTACAAATCTTTATCCTCATTGTGCTAACTGTGACAATTCTGACAGCATCATCACTACAGCTGATTGCAAAGCCTGTACAAATGGCTTTTAATATGAAGATGTCGATGGGAAAGTTAGTTGTGTTTCTAAGTGCCCATTTGGTTACTATGGAGAAATAACTTATACTTTAAGAGGAAAAATAGATACGTCAAAATGTTATCGTAATAATAATTAAATTTTATTTTATTTTAGCATGCCATGATTCTTGTAAGGAATGCTATAATGCAACATCCTAAGATTGTAGAGCATGCAAGTCTGGCTTCTATCTTAGTAGGTCAAGCTATGGCGTATCCTATGGACAATGCTAACCAAAATAAACAGATACCTACTCAGGAGAAATTTTTGTAGACTCACCCTCATCAGGAAGTTTCAACTCTCAAACTCAAGATGGAACTATTGCAAAACCCTTTTATGATCTTCAAGATGCTTTTGAAAGAATATATGAGCTGTGCTCTGATGTTAGAGGAAAATGTTAAATAACAATATACCTACTGTTAGGGGAACACTATGTAATGAGAACTTACCGCCAATCTTATCGAGCTAAAAATTATGACCCTGATTCCTAAAATACTAAACTGACTATAAAACCTTATTATTGTGATTAATCAATACAAACGAAATGTTTTGCTTAGGGTTAGTACGCCTCAATTAATAATAAAGTAAGGGAACGCCTCAAATTTTATGTGGGGTATGGATTGTCACTTGAGAATTTGATAATTGATAGTCTTGATTCAGTGATAGAGCTTGGAAACCTTCCAAGTTGTCTTTAAATGCCAGGCAAATGCTGCTATATTGATAGCAATAGGAACGTTTTAGCATCTGATGGTGTATCAAAATATTGCAACACAACCAAGAACTAGCAGTAATATTATCTAATACAATAATTAATATAGGACTGAATATTGCAATATAGCAGATGGAGGATTCTTTATTAAATTTGATATATCAACTAAGAGTGTATTGAGTGAACCTCCCACATTATCGATTAAAGTACCTTTAATCTCATAATATAGTTTTTAGAATTGTATCTTTAAGAACTTCTTGTTTGACTTTAACTCTTTCATCGAGACTAATGCTTTTGGAGGGTATATTCAAATTGAGAACACAGTATTTGATAAATTTTCTACTTGTGGAGCTATTATAAGAAATTTTAGATCTGCCTATGACCCATATCCTTCAGAGTCTGAGACAATACAAAATAATTATCCATTTAGAGTGAATGTTTATCAAAAGTAAATTCTAAACAAGCTCTATGAAGATGAGCTTAAAATTACTGCTTCCTGTTTACTAGAAGATTGTGGAAGTATCACAATTACGAACTGTACATTTTCAAATTTTAATTTCAATACTGAGAAAGCTGATACAATATCGCTAGTCAATCCTGCTTTTGGTATGTAATATTAAGGGAAAATTATAAATTTATAAAACTACAAGGGAGATGTGATTATTTAAGATTCATAATTTGAATAAAACATCCTATCATATAAAGGTGGATGCTCTATTCTGGAAAAGGAAAATGCATTATCATATGATTGGAGTTCAGATAAGTTTTAGCTATTTTCTTATGGATATAATGACTATATTAAGGAATACTTGCAGATTAAAAATTTGATTTCAATAAGATAGCATAACTACAAAATTGAGATACTCAATAATAAATTCTTAGGCAATTCAGCTCTAAAAGGATTAATATATTTAGATTCAAGCATCAATTCAACTATATAATCAGGTGCCCCTGTAATTATAAAATCAAACACTTTCAAGCAAAATATGGTCTATTATGGAACTTCTGCAATATATATTAGAAGATATGATAAAAACTTTGATAATTGGGAAATTACCTCAGATTATACACCTTGTGCTAATGTCCTCATAACCTCAAATACATTTACAAAGAATTTTGGATGCCCTGTTTATGGTGGTAGTTTAATAAGCTATCATTGTTAGAAAAATCTTGTTGATTTAAATGAGGAATTATTAGATCAGTCATAAATATTGGAATTAAATAATGACTAAATAATAACAATAAAAAATTAAAACTTTTAAGATAATGACATTACTCTTGATGGATTGACAACAAGCTAACAAAAAATTGAATTCAGTAATAACTATTATGAAGCAAACTATGCTGGTCAAGGATAGGGTTTAATAGATTTGAGAGGTGTTGTCAGAGCTTACTTTAAGAATGAGACCTTCTTTTAAAATGGAGAAAACGTGGTCGAAATATTTAATTCTTTGAAAATTTACACTGATGCTAATGGACTTTCTCTCCCATTAGCCGAGACTTATACAGTTGATAATCTTAGAAATAATATTACAGCATTGATAGATGAAGATTACTCTAAAAATACTGATAATTAGATGTTCGGTATATACTATATTTCTTAAGGACTCTATATTAATATGGATGATATTAATATGACAGGAAACTTTTTGATAGATGATCAATACAATATAACTAAAGGCACAGGCATGACATTTATGAAATTTTATGGAAATCTTATTATTCAAAACTCATATTTTAGTGAATAATACGGTAATAATATCACAATATATCAAATTCGCTATAGGTTTCACTAATATTACTCAATTGAAATAATTAGGACTTAGTTTTACAAATTTGGCAGATGAGTATAGAGGTCAAAGAGTTCCTATAATTGGATTAGATCAAGAAAACAATTATTTCACTTAAATCGCAATCATAAACACTAAATTCACTAATATGATGTTCCACAGCACTTTAGGAAACTAAACTGCTTTCATATTTGGTCACTAGTAATTAATTTTATTTCTCTTAATTTATTTAGTTAAAATCTATTAAAAGCTCTTTTATTCGAACAAGTAACACTAGACAATATACATTGCAATTGTCTTAAAAATCACTCATTATTTGCATTCTATACAAATTTTGCCACATTCTCGCAAATATAAGCTAACAATATAAATACATTGGCAACTAATCCAGATGAATTGTAGGATTATTATAGTTAGATATTTTCTATGGTAATAAACCCTCTATTATCTGGATCAACTCTATAACTTTTGGACCAATCTATCTTCAAAAATATAATTGGTTGCTCAGGGTCAGTTTTTAATCTCAGTGTATCCCAAGACACCAAGGTTTATATTTCAAATTCAATTTTTTACCAGATTCACACTTATCAAGGTGGAATTATTGACATTAATAATGCAGCGGGAGGTGACATTGTCATAGAGGGATGCAATTTTACAAATACTTATACTTATGCGAAAGGAGGAGTTTTATCAGTAAATTAATAGTTCAGCTTGTCTTAAGATAATTAGAATTACCTGGATAGTATCACTCTTAATAGTACTATATTTCAAGATAATTACGTCTACAATCTAGGCTTATCTTATTTCTATGACATTGCAGGCTATTTGGTATTTGTCTCCCAAAATAATCCTTTAGTATTTACAATAATGGCATCGAAAGTTTTACAAAGTTCAAGAAATGAATAATTTAATTTAAATGAGGAATTTTTATATTCCATTCAAGCAGAGATTCTAGGTTATGTTGGTGGTTATACTTATGGCTCAGCATTTTACATTTCAACTAGCAATAATTAATTAGATATTGTATCAATTGAGAATGTTTTCTTTGGTTGTAGATATGGCTTAAAGGGTAGTGTTTTCTCAATAATGACGAGTGCTGAATCAACATTTTAAGAACTGAAGTCTTAATACAAATAGAATTTAGGAGTATTTGGAGGGAATTTCTACTGTGAAAATTGTAAAACTGTTAGTTTTACTGAGCCATTACTTCTATTTAATATTGCTTACCAAGGTGGAGCCTTCTATTTCAATTTTGATTCTTAGTAATAGAGAACACTTTCAATATCAATCAGGAATTTAAAAATACGGTATATGATTGGATTTGATAATGGAGGCTTTATCTATTTCAACGGCAAGTCTACTAAGATTGAATTAATTGTTGAAGATACAACGTTCCTAGACATTTAATCATCCCTAAACGATGGTTCTTCTAAGATCAATGATTAAGCTTCTATTCATAGTTATAATGGTGGTGGATTATTCTTCTTCTCAACTTAATCAGTTGAGATTACCATATCAAATACTAAATTCTCAAACATCTAAACTAAAGGATTTGGTGGAATATTTTTGGCAGATGTATATGATGATATAGTCATAAATATAGATAGATCAGAATTCACCAATATATTTTCTACTGATGCAGGCAAAATATTTTATGCTGAAACTCTAAACGGTTAAATCAGTGGTTCTATGAAAGATTCCTAAATTACATGTACAGATAGTGACAATTATCAAACTTCAATAGCAGAGATGTTTTATGAAAAGAAGAACATTTAGGAGGGCTAAAATTTCCATGCTATAATTATGGTATAGTATTCAAGCACCAATTCAACTTTTGATATGTCTGGCAACAAGATTATAAACTGTATTAATGCTTATGAAAACAAACCTTAAGTTTCTGATAAGAACAATGTAGAAAATGGAGGAGTTTTTTACATCAAAGGAAATATCATTGTTACAGATACTCTAAGTTCATATGACAATAACGCAGCCTATAATGGAGCTATATATTTTTGTAATGGTTGCACTTTAATAGCAGATAGCAACATTTACACCAACAACTATTGCTATTATGGATGCATTATTAAATCTTCAAATCAAAATAGCGCTACTTTCTAAAATTGTACATTCACTAACAATATAGCTTTAGTATCAGGAGCAATAGCTTACATTTCTTAAACTAAAAAAAGTTATGAGTACTTGAATGTTTCCTAGAGTAATCTAACCTATGACTATACGAAGTACTATACATATAGCAATACTAGAGATTAGATAAGACTTGTTTCTACAGTCTCAGTCTTATTTTATATAGAGAATCTCTTTAGTCTCTCAATAGATCAAACTAGCATATAACTCACGAATTGTATAAGATCTTCAATTGAATACTAGTCTAAAATAATAATGGGAATCTATGCTGCCTAAACTAGCTTGATAAATTTCAAAAACTCATATATAATTGGTGACACAGTTATCTATAATTAAAATATCTAAAATGCATTGAAAGATTCTCTTTCAGACTACGCTTTTGAAAATTTCATCAATCTTTAATACCCATTAGTCAGTGTAGCATTTAAAAACATTACAATAAGTTAACTAGCATTCTTAAGTAGAGGCACAATTGAGATTTACTCTGATAAAGGCGATGTTTAGATCTCAGTATAAGACTCTTCATTCAGTAACAATTCAGCCAAAAGTGGTGGAGTCTTCTATTTGACTTATGTAAAGGCAGCATTCAATCAATCAACATTTTACGGGAATGAAGCTTAATACGGAGGTGCAATCTTGATATTTGATGAATCTAATATTGCTGTTGATAATTGTAATTTCAAGTCAAATAAAGCTCATTTTGATGGTGGAGTAATTTACTATAAAAGATAGATAAGTACATACAAAGCAAACTCATATTTGTCTATAACTAATTCTACCTTTGAGAGTAATTATGCTAGTGCTCAGGGAGGAGTCATAAGACTTGATGATAAAAATCATATTTTAGCTATTGATAACTCAAAGTTCTATAAATCAGAGACAAATATAAGTTCGAGTTCAGGTGGCTCTGGTGGATTTATCTATGCTGCTTAAGTCAATAACATAAACATTACTAATTCTATTATATAAGCTGCTTCAGCTTATGAGGGCTCAATTATGACTTGTGTGGGTTCTACTACCAAGTTAAATATCACTAAGAGCACTATTCAGTGCATTCCAGGGTATGCGATTAAAATAATTTATACATTCTATAGACTAAAATTGGTTTTAAACTTAGACAAACTTGCTATTAAGTATTCATCTAGGAAGAGTGCTTTTGTGATATAAAATATAGCTAATTTCACTTCCTAATCAAATTTATATAAGCATTGTGCTGAATCATAGTATGGAGGAGTTATTAGTTTGTACAATACATTTATGCGAGATTATTCGTCTATTTTTTAAGGTATTATAATTTAATCTTAATTTCATAACTATAACAGAAAACAGTGCAATTCTTGGAGGAGTATTCCAAGTTAGCAGTTCTCAGTTATATCTCACAAGTAGCGTGTTAAAGTAAAATCAAGCGAGTGATGGGGGAGTAATAATAATGGACAACTATGCTTATCTTGAAACAGATTCATCCTCCTTTTATAAGAACATTGCCATTTCCAAAGGCGGAGTAATTAATCTAATGTCCAAATCTTATTTCAATCTAACGAAAAGTAAATTCTATCAAAACTATGCTCAAGAAGTCTCAGTCATTAATGTGCTTGAATCTCACGAGACAAACTAACTAAGAATATATCAATGCAAATTCTATTAAAATTCAGCAGAGAAAAATACTATTCAATACATGTACGCTCATAACTCTATAATAGACAGTTCAAGCTTTGATCTTAATACTGCTGATTCTAATTCAAAGAACATCTTCATAGGCTTTTCTAATCTAACTATAAACAATTCAACTTTTTAGGATGATACAAAGTAAATTTAATGTTGAATGATAATATTTTTGTTAGAACTCTACTTGGATAAAAAAGGGAAACACTATTATACTCTAACAAAGGAACTTTTATTCATATCATTATGAATGCAAATTTAACTATAAATAATACTGAATTTAAGAATGGTTATGCTACTTATGGAGGGGCAATTTATCTTTCTGGAGGTATTTATAGAATGATTTTTAGATATATTTTTAGATTCACTTTTGACTATCAATGCCAGTAAATTTATACAAAGTTATGCTGGCTACTATGGAGGAGCAATATATGCGCTTAGCTTTTAAAAGCTTATCATTAATCAAACCTATTTCCTAAAAAATTTTGCTGAAAATGAAGGAGGAGATTTATATGCTCAAGACTCTTCAGTGAGTGTTGAGTTTAACTCTTCACATATTCTAAATGATGTATCCTCTGGCTCTATATACCTTGATGAAGTTAATTTCTTTTCATAGGACGTCAAAATAGAAAGTAAGACTCTAAAATTAGCCATTAATATTAATTAGGATCATAAAGCTTGAAAACTTAATTAGACTAAGGAGGTTCTCTAAGTTGTTTAGATTGTGGGTTTTTCTTTGTCTAAAATATTACTGTTAAAAATTCAATAGCTTTGTCTGCAGGAGCAATATATTTATTATAAACTGAGTAGAAAAAGAGTAAATATTCAGACAAAAAAGCATTTTATTTTAAGGTAATCAAAATTATTATCAACTGCTTTAGATTTATAACTCCTTGTTTGAAGGATGCAAGGCTACAACAGGTGATGGGGGAGCTATCTAATTTTCTAATGTTCAATCTGTTTAATTGAGTGGGAATTCGTTCAGAAATAACTATGCAAAAAATAACGGAGGTGGTCTTTAAATTCAGTGCCTTGAACCTTACGATTGCACCTTTCAATTCTCAGGAGTGAACTCCTTTACTGGAAACTAAGCTAATGTATCTGGAGGAGCTTTTTACTGGGAAGATATAAAGCCTCTATCAGCATCTGGATCTTCTTTTACCTTTAAAAATAATACAGGCTTAGTTTATGCAGACAATATCGGAAGCTACCCTTAGAAATTAGTTCAATTAACTGCTGACCAATATTAAGAGTAATAATGGAGAGCCAATCCGAGTTAAAATTATGCTGAAGAGAGAAGAAGAATGCTTTAGAGTTCATCAGATATTGCTGTATCAGATAACTCCACAAATGCAACTACTGAATCCTAAAGAAGCGGTGGAGAGTTACCAACAATGTATGTTGGTTTAGCAGATGAATACGGTCAAGTTGTTGGCACTTAGAGCAATCAGAAACTTGAAGTATAATTTAAAACTAAGAAGTCTACCACTTAGGGAACAGATTACGCAGCTTCGGTTTCAGGATCGAATACATTCTATTCAGAGTTCGGAGTGTATAAACTAAATTCTATTACTTTTACTGGAACACCAGGGTAGGAATACGAAATAGCTTTTGTTTCAGATGCGATAGACACAAATAAGCCAGCTAATAAGGAGTATATTGAAAAACAAAATGAGCAACAACAAAACTCTTCCTCTATTACGAATTCCACATCAATAGAATTCTCAATGACAATCAACTTAAGAGAGTGTGCAGTTGGAGAAAAATTCACTGATTCAGGAGCGTAAATATTTTAATTTTCAAAATTCATTTTTAGTTGTGACCCTTGCCCTAGTGAGAAATCATATTCATTAGTTAAGATGACTGAGCCTGGTGCTTGCAAAACCTGTCCATCAACTAAAGCTCTCTGCAATGGAGGCTCAGACATTGGACCATAGTCTGGATATTGGAGGAAAAATAATGTCACTTCAAATTTTATTAAATGTTTTAACACTGCTGCATGCTTGTAATTTATTTTAAATAAGTCTTATAGGGGGATGGTTGCACCAGACTTCAATCCCTAAGGATCATGCAGCACAGCTTATAATGGCATCCTATGTGCTGATTGCAATCCTGGCTATTCTGTCACAGCTTCATTTGAATGTGGGAAATGCCCCGAATATACTGAAAATGTGGTTAAAATAGTAGCTATTCTTATTGTTGCAGTTGGAGTTATAGTATTCATGATCAGATCTACACTAAAAGGAGCGGCTGATTCCAAAAACATAACAAGTGTCTTCTAGAAAATTCTACTAAATCATTTCTAGCTCATAGTACTAACGGCTTCTTTTAACTTTAATTGGCCATCAATGGTGATGAGTTTCTTTTCAAGCAGCTCAAATGTAGGAGAAGCTTCAAACTAAATTTTCTCAGTTGATTGCTTCTTAAATAGTGATGAAGGATATAACAAAAATGTAGCCTAAAAATCAAATGCAATTAAGAAAACAAGCTTTCCTATAAGAATATTTTACTTTAAACTAGCCTTGTTTGGTCTCCTCCCAATAATGCTAGTTATCTTGTGCTATACAATTTGGGGTTTGATCCTTAGAAAGCAAAAGGATAAAAGAGTTCTCTATACCAAGTCTATTTCCTCAGTTGTGATCTTGCTTTTCTTGGTACATCCTAATATAGTTAAGTTTGTATTCAATGCTTTTAAGTAAGATTCTTTTTGACACTTAATCATACTTCATAGTTGTGTTAACATTGATGGAGAAAGTAGAGTAAAGAACGATCTTGAAATCATCTGCTATGAAGGTCAGCATTCCTTCTGGGCATTTGTGGTGGCACTTCCATCAATGGTAGTTTGGGGTTTAGGAATTCCTTTATTTGCTTTGACATTGCTAATGAGAGAGAGACACACATTAGAATCCTTAATTACAAAACAAAAATTCGGATTTTTATATAGAGGCTATAAGCAAAGATATTACTATTGGGAGATTGTCATCATGTATAGAAAAATCTTTCTAATATTCATCTAAGTCTTTTTAGTTTAATACGGTGTTATAACATAGGTATCAAAATTTTCTTTTAACCATTTTAGGCTATGCTTGTATTACTGATGCTTATATTTTTCCTAAGTCTAACTCAATCAAGCAATCCATTCCAGACAGTAGCTTTAAATGAATTAGAGACACTATCAATAATTACCTCATTATTGACAATATTCTGCGGAATATTTTTTATTGCTTAAGTTGATACTACGGATACAGATACAGGAGAATCTTCTAACTCTTCTTAAGTAGAACTTAATGAAGATACAAAAATACTTTTGTTCTTTATTATTCTAATAAGCAATCTAGCATTTTTCCTTTATTGGGGTTATAAGATGTATATAGAAGTGAAAAATATGCTGATAAAAAAGTTTTCGAAGCTTTATACTTTTGTTTGTCTTTGCGGAAATAAGTAGAGATATTAAGAAATGCTGCAGAATGCTTTAATCAAGGAGGACAATGACATATTAAGAGAAAAATATACTGAAACATTGAGAGTATTAGAAAAGTTGTGTGATAATGGAGAATTACTGCTAAATGATAAATCTCTGGAAAAAGTTTAATATTATCTCTAGAGAGATAAAGTGTTATTAGCAGCAGGGTTTGATCAATAGACAATGTAAGTGGATGAAAAAATAGTAAAGCATAAGAGATTTAGCAGACTCAAATAAACTTAAAAATTCTTAAATAAACTTCAGGAATAGAATCAAACAATAAAGATATATGAGGAGAAAGCAATAACACATGAGATCGATATTGATTTCTAGGATTTAGACATAGATAAAAAGCATAAATAAAATTAAAGATACAAGGTATTGAACTCAGATGATGAATCTATACATCTTTAATAGTTAAGTTCTCGTGATGGTGAAAATAATGTAAGCAATACTCTTTACAGCAAATTTGAAAGCGGAGAAGCACTGATTAGATAAGGGGAAGAGGCAATTTTCCTGAAAGGATCAGATAAACGCCAAACTACTAATGAAAACAGTCTTTCAGAGAAGCCTGCTGGGAAAACTTTAGTTCCCCCTAAATATGTAGTAGATCAGGACGATCCTTTAGAATTTGGGACTTCACTTTATGAAGATTAATTATCGATGAACTCTCTTGAGTACAAGATTTTCCCTGAAAATTTTGATAGAAAATCTTCTGTTGATATAAAGCCTGAAAAATTTAATAATTCCCTTCAAATAGAGAGAAAAGAAACTAAGCTGACGCCTGAGCTACTATCTTAAGTCTTGGCTAAAAAGGCATTTGGCATAGAAGAAAATGAATATGATAACCCTCAGATTAAAATCATCAAGAAAAATAACTTTATGGGACCCAGAAGAAGTAATCACGAGACCTTAGAGGCATAGATTGAAAGTAATCAGTAGAATCACTATAATAAACTAAGAAGTAAGAATTAGACTCTAAGTGTTTCAAACAAGTTGGCAAAAGATATTAAAATAGACCTGTAAATAGCTGGTGACGATGAAGGATTGAAAAGATCTAATTCTTCGCATGTCTCTCTCGATCCATAGAAGATTCAAGAGTAAATTGATTAGAACTTAGCTTAAAATTATTGGGGAGTGAGTAAAAATAATTCTCAAGAAAATATTGAATTCAGTTGAATCATAAACTATGATTTTAAAAGAAATAAGATTAAATAATTCTAATTTAAACTATATTGGCCTTATGCATGGTAAAATTTAATTACATACCAATTAATCTTAATTATGTTTAAAGTTTATCACTCATCACACACTATTGCATTTTCCGGGGTTTTGGGGTTTTGGGGTTTTGGGG
>CCKQ01014103.1:0-13129 GCA_000751175.1 Stylonychia lemnae
CCCCAAAACCCCAAAACCCCAAAACCCCATGAGAGAGTAGAGTGGAATTGAGTGAGAGAGAGCTTAGGAGTTTAGAGATAAATTTATCAGCTGTGATTGTTTAATAGGAATATTAGTATTGGTAGTATATAAAGTATTTGAAAATCCTATAGAGTAAAGCCTTTGATTTAATAATTTTATTTTAATTAATTGTATGCATTAGTCTAAGAAGAAAGCAATTGGATAGAATAAGAATTTTGGTAAGCAGTCTTCTTATTTGAATTCGAACAACCGACTCACTCTCTATTTGTAGGACCAATTCAGAAACTCACAGTTCCTGATTTCCAATAGATAAGTAATCACTATGAACAAATGTAGAACGAAATCTTAGAAAAACCATCAAAAGCAAGGTATCGCATTTCATCCATAACCGTTAAATGTAGAAAGCAGATGAAGCAGTTCTCGATACACAAGGTTAACAAGCCGACTCTTACAGGAAAATACAGAACCGGAGGAGCAGTCGAGGCTGATGAAGTTGCTGATGTATCCAAGGTTGGTGGTGATGGAGGAGATGGAAACACCAACGGAGGAAACAACTACTACAACCACGGCGAAGAGCAGCCTTCTCTCTTGTCAATCGATGAACAATAAGCAATTTAACCAAAGGAAATCAAAGTTGTCAACCCTTGGATCCACGAGGCCACCCATAAAGAGTACCTTGAGACAGTGAAGGTATGTCTCGAATTCAAATTTTATTATAAACCTTAAGATTCTTATTTAATTTAAATTTAGGGTTTGCCGGCCAGACATGCAAATGTAATAAGAAAGCACAAAAATGTAATCAGAGAAAAAACTTTTCTCGAAGAAATAGATTCAAATGCTCAAAAAGACTAAGCTACCTAAGAAGCTCTTAAACTCCTAGAAAAAGAATATGAGATCTTCAATGACCCAAATCTCCCAGGAACAAAGGCGCTCACTAGATATGACACATGGGAAGAGGATAAGACTATTGAATAATGGGTTGAATATTGCTAGGCAAGACCGAGTCAACCACATGCGCTCTCACCAGTATTCGAGGGTAAGGAGTACCTCTGGAAACCAGTGTCAGTTATTGACTATGACTACAAGGAGAGGAAATTCAAGGTTGTAGTCTTCAATACTGGACAGGAAAAGCTCGTTACACGTCTATCACTATTGTTTTTCGATGAAAATCCAGACTTATTCAGAGAAAGAGTTAACCTTTGCAAGCAAAGACAAGCTATTGTTGAAGCTGAACTTAGATTCACAAACCTTGTTGATTCAATTCCCTCAGACAAAGTCTCAGTCCTTTCAATGGAAAGAAGATACAATTACCTTAAGAAATGCGTGAGAGAAAGGGATAAGTTTGACCCAGACAAGGCACATGCTACATTCAAATACTTAATGAGAGTTGTAGAAGAGGAATACGTTAGACAAATGAAGAAATGTATTATCCTCAAAGAGATGCAAGATCCTATCAATCACCTAAAATTCTAGAAGCTTAAGATTCCTATCAGACTTTCAAGAAGAACTGCGCCTTACTTTGGAGTTGTAAAGATGGGTACGAAATTCAACTTTGGTAAGAACCTCGATGACGTCAAAAAGGAGCACTGGAGCTCAGATTCTGACCTTGTGGGAATGACAAAGATCTTTACCAAGAAATGTATCGACTTTTTGGAGTTCAGATACCAAAACACCAACAAGACTTCACTTAAATTACCAAGAGAGCTAAATGAACTTCAAAAAATGCAAAACTCTCACCACTAGTCAGTCTCTCAAAATATGCTCATTCAATGGAGAGATTTCCTTATCGGTGAAATCCAAGATAAGCTAAGAAAGAACCATAATTTCTTCGAGAACAAAGCTAGCACATACGAAAACAGCCCACTTAAGAGAATTATAGCCAGATTTGAATACATCTTAAACACATACTTGAGAGAATTCGTAAAGCTCTCAATTGATGATTGGGTCGCATTCATTAAGTCATTCACTATTCCAAACTATGAGAGAGAGGAGCTTTGGAAAGTGTAACCGACACCTATGATTGTAATACATCTCAGCTTCCTTATGAAGTCAAAGAAAGATGACAAAAAGAACAAGAATAAGAAGCCAAAGAATGCCAAAGCTAACATTGAAGAGTCAGACCAAGGAGCTGAGGATGATCAAAATAGAATTAGCTTTGCCCCAAGAATTGATAAATGTGGAAATTTCTTGAAGGATGCAGTACTCAACATTGTAAAGTCAACTAACCTTGTCTGTAACTTAGAGGATGACTTGATGCCCTTCCTCTTTCAAAAAGAATAGAAAACTCCTAATTTCCCAATAACTGAGGAATTTGATTGGTGTGTCATTGCTAAAAACAGTATTGACTAAATGATCTAGGAGAATATTAAAGGTCCACTTGACTTATTAGAGAAGTATAAGAAATTTGAGTACATTCTCAATGTAGATAAGAAAGCCTTAGTCAAAGAACTTTTCAACGGAGATGAAAAGGCTCCTCTTGACGTAATAAGGGAGAAAATTTCTCATTACAAATAAGCATATGATGAGATTATGAATCTTTCTAATGATATTGTTGACTTCCCGTTATTCAGAGTGATGGCTCAGAATATGAAAAATAATCTAGGAAGTTAAGCCGAGAAGATCAAAGAAAAGCTTTTGTAAGAAGTGAATAAATATTGTCAAAAGTCTGTTGAACATATTAACAAGACATATGAAGAGATGTAAAAAACAATTATGGAGGATCCAACCAATGAAAAAGAGCTTGTGGCAACCAGAGATTTTATTAAGAATGCTCCAACTAAAGTTGATTAATTGTCTGCGCTTTTGCATGATGTTTACAAGCATTATTTGCTTTTGGAAAATTTTTCATTCAAATACGAGGATAAAGACATTGAAATTTTCTGGTATATGAAATAATGGCCTCTTGAAATCATGTCTGCTATTACTGATGGTGCCCTTTAGATTTAAAATAAAGAAGTTATTTTTATGGCCAAGTTAGACTCTGAAAAAGAAAACTTTGTAAAACAAATAGAATAATACAAGACACACTTTGAAAAGATTAAGAAATTCAACGACTTGTCAACAGTCAATGAATATTCAACCGATGCTTTTAACCTTAAAGAAAATCTTGATAAGGCTTTTGAAAAGGTAAAATAATTCAATGATAGAGAGTCTCTCTTTAATTAAATGAGATCTGAATATCCTGAATTAGATGAATTAAACACTTAATTTAAGCCATTCCTCGATCTCACCACCATCGCTTATGAAGCTGATTTCTCCATTAAAGACTGGAACGGTTAGGTTGTCTCAAAAATGGACGCTGCTGATATCACATCCTAAATTAACTCCTGGCATCAATCATGTTTCCAACTTTACAAGAAACTTTTGGATGATTACCCAGAGACTGCTGAAGTTGCAATGGAATAAAAAAAGAGAATCGAAGCATTTATGGAAAATTTGCAATTGATCAAATGCTTATCTTCAGAGGCTATAATGGAGGAAGATTGGAAAGAAGTCTAAGAAGCTGTAAAGCAGCAAAGTCTTGAAAGAGATGATGTAACTGTTGAGAAAATGAGAGCTTTGGAATTCAACAAGTACCTTGAAGAAATTGAGGAAATAACAATGAAAGCTGAGAAGAAATTCTCATTGAACAAAAAGTTAAAGTAGATGAAAGAGGAGATGAAATACTTTACTTTGGTTCAATTCCCATACAAGGGCAAGACCTATGTACTTAAAGCTTACGATGAGGTAAATGCTAAGCTTGACGACTAAATTGTGTCTACTCAGGCTATGCTTGGGTCTCAATTCATGAAAGGTAAACTAAGAAATGAAACAAAGTTGTGGGAAACTAAATTAAACAATATGTCTGAGTTGATAGAAGAAATCGCTAAATGTCAAAGAACTTGGATGTATCTTGAGCCTATCTTTGCCTCAGATGATATTCACAAGCAAATGCCAACAGAAGGTTCATTGTTCAGAGATGTAGATACACTTTGGAAGCAGACTATGGAAGGTATTGAAAGCGATCCAGGTATTATTGATTTGATTGAGAGAGAAAACATCAAATAATCCTTCGAAGATGCAAACAGAAAGCTTGATAAAATCCAGAAGAGTTTGAATGAGTATCTTGAAGAGAAGAGACTTGTGTTCCCAAGATTTTACTTCTTGGCTAACGAAGATTTGCTCATGCTTTTGGCGTAAACTAAAGAGCCCAGAGCTGTATAACCTCATATGGATAAATGTTTCGAGGGTATCTATAGAATTATGTTCAGCGATAATGATGAAGTTTATGGAATGATCAGTTAAGAAGGAGAGGAGGTACTTTTCGATCATAAGATTGATGTAAACGAGGGCGACAAGAAAGGTAACGTAGAAAAATGGATGCTTGAAATTGAGAATGTCATGAGGAAATCATTGAAAAAGATCTGCCACTCTAGTTTAGGAGCTTACCACAAAACAAAGAGAACAGATTGGGTTAGATAATGGCCAGGTTAAATAGTTCTTGCAGTAAATCAAATTCACTGGACTACTGAGGTAGAATAAGCCGTTAAAGAATCAGGATATGCTGGGTTAGAATAATATAGAGATGTTCTGTAACTCTAAATTGAGGATATTGTGCAGCTTGTGAGATCAGATCTAAATGTCTAGGAGAGAATTACATTAAAAGCTCTAGTCGTTATTGATGTGCACGCTAGAGATGTAGTCACTGAATTAATGCAAAAAGAAATCAAGAGTATATTCGACTTTGACTGGGGTTCTCAACTTAGATACTACTGGGAGGAAAATGACACTCTTAGAGTAAAAATGGTCACTGCTGTTACTGATTATGGCTATGAATATCTTGGAAATTCATTAAGATTGGTTATTACACCATTGACTGATAGATGCTATAGAACTCTCTTAGGAGCTAAGCATCTTAACTATGGAGGTGCTCCAGAGGGACCAGCAGGCACAGGCAAAACTGAGTCAGTCAAGGATCTTGCTAAAGCTATTGCAGTCCAATGTGTCGTCTTTAATTGTTCAGATGGTTTAGATTATCTAGCTATGGCTAAATTCTTTAAGGGTCTAGCTGCTTCTGGTGCTTGGTGTTGCTTCGATGAGTTTAATAGAATTGATCTCGAAGTGTTATCAGTTATTGCTTAATAGATTTTGACTATTCAACAAGCTATCAAGGACATTAAGAAGAGAAAGTTCATTTTTGAGGGTACTGAATTATAAATAAACAGAGCTTGCGCTGTAAATATTACAATGAATCCTGGTTATGCAGGTAGATCTGAGCTTCCAGATAATCTCAAAGCACTGTTCAGACCCTGCGCTATGATGGTCCCAGATTATAAGCTCATTGCAGAAATAGAGCTTTATTCATTCGGTTTTTCAGAAGCTTCAGAACTCGCTGTAAAAGTTGTTGCATCTTTGAGGTTGTCTAGTGAGCAATTGTCTTCTTAAGATCATTATGATTTCGGTATGAGAGCTTTGAAAGCTATCTTAACAGCTTGTGGTAATCTAAGAAGAAAGTTGGATTGGCCAGAGAGATATATTGGTCTAAGAGCCCTTAATGACGTTAACTTACCGAAGTTCACCTCAAATGATATTCCACTTTTCTTGGGTATTACCAGTGATCTCTTCCCAGGAGTACAGCTTCCTTAACCAGATTATGAAAAGCTTATTGGAGCAATGCACGAAGCTTGTGTAGAAAAAAATCTTCAACCTAAGAGGGAGTTTATTGATAAATGTATTTAACTCTATGAGACTATTATGGTTAGACATGGACTTATGGTTGTCGGAAGAGCATTCTGTGGTAAATCAAAAGTTATTTAGACATTACAAAGAGGTATGAGTATAATTAAAGATGATCCACTTTTCGTTAATGTACTTGGATTCTATATTAATCCAAAGAGTATTTTGCAAGACTAGCTTTATGGTAAATTTGATCTTGATAGTTAAGAATGGAGTGATGGAGTCTTGGCTATTAAGATTAGAGACTGTGCTGAATCTGAAACACCTGATAGAAAATGGATTATTTTCGATGGACCTGTCGATGCAGTTTGGATAGAGAATATGAATACTGTCTTGGATGACAATAAAAAACTTTGCCTAAACAGTGGTTAGATCATTAAACTAAAGCCTACTATGACAATGATGTTTGAAGTAGAAGACCTTTCTTAAGCTTCCCCTGCCACAGTTAGTAGATGTGGTATGGTCTTTATGGAGCCTAAATAACTCGGACATACACCTCTCATTACATCATATTGCAACAATCTTGAAAAATACATTGGAAAAACAGCTGAGGTTGTTAGATAATTAATGCACTATTTTGCTGACTTGTCAATCGCATACACTAATTCTAAGGGCAAATTCCCAGTTCCAACAGATCCAAATTTCCTTATCAACTCTATGTTAAACATCTTTGATTGCTATGTATATGATTGGAAGTAAGAAGATGCAAAAGTTCCAAGAGAAGCTGAAGAAATGTCTGTAAATTCTATAGTATTTGCTGTTATTTGGAGTATTGGAGCAGCATTGGATGAAACTACTAGACCAAGATATGACACTTTCTTACAAGAGATATTAGCAGCTGAAGATGTCAATACAAAATATAGACTCGATATACCCAATTTTGAAATAAAAAAGATCCCAGTTAAACTAGGCGATTACAAAAGTCTCTTTGATCTTTTCTTCGATAGAGATAAGATGACATGGATAAACTGGCTAAAGACACTTCCACCATTTATTGTTCCAAAGGATGTCTCATATTCTTAACTTATAGTCCCTACAATTGATTCAATCAGAATGAATAAACTTATGAATACTCTCATTCTTTGTGACAAGCATCCAATGATCTGTGGTCCTACAGGTACTGGTAAAAGTATTTCTATAGCAAATGAGCTTAAAAACAATTTTGACAATCAAAATTATGCTTACATTTCAATGTCATTCTCTGCACAAACTAGCGCCAATCAAACTCAAAAGATTATAGATGGAAAGATGGAGAAGAGAAGAAAGGGAGTTTATGGTCCTCCTCTTGGAAAGAAGGGTGTTATCTTTGTAGATGATCTTAACATGCCACAGAAAGAAGTATATGGTGCTCAACCGCCTGTTGAACTTTTAAGATAATGGATGGATTATGGAGGCTGGTATGATATCGATACTAATGAAAAAGAGTTCAGATTTATTCAGGGAATCAAATTCATTACTGCTATGGGACCTCCAGGAGGTGGAAGAAACTCAATTACAGCAAGATATGTTAGACATTTCAACGTTATCTACATTGAGCCATACTCATAAGAGAGTTTGAACTATATCTTCACAAACATTATGGAATGGTTCTTCTTGATAAATTCAAACCCATCCTACTCAAAAGCTATTCAAGGAATGAGAGATAGCTTGGTCACTAACACTATTCACATTTACAGATCAATTTCAGAGAAATTCAGACCAACTCCAGCTAAATCCCATTACACATACAACTTAAGAGATGTCAGCAAAGTCTTTTAAGGGATTTCTAAGGCATCACCAAAGGCAATTAGAAATGAAACTGACATGATCAAATTATGGGCTCATGAATGTCTAAGAGTATTCCAAGATAGACTTATCAGTGAATCCGATAGAGTCAAATTTGACGATTTATTGAAAGACATAATCAAGGAAAAATTCAAGAAGGATTGGAAATCAATTGTAGAGGTAGAACCATTGCTCTTTGCTTCTTTTGTCCAACTTGTTTACCCAGATGGTGATACAACTAAGAAACCTTTTTCTGATCTATATTGCGAACTTACGGATAGAAAGAAGGTTAAGGATACTACTGAAACAGCATTATCAGATTACAACTAATTCAATCATTCTAAGAAGATGAATCTTGTGCTTTTCGTATCAGCTATTGAGCATATCGTTAAGATTCATAGAATTATTACTACTGAGTATGGTCATGCATTGTTAGTCGGTGTAGGTGGTTCAGGACGTAAATCACTTACTGAACTTGCTACCTTTATTGCAAGTTATGAAAGTTTCAGCATTGAAATCTCAAAGAATTATGACTTCAAGGCATGGAGAGATGATATGAAAGAGAAACTATTCCTTGGCTGTGGAGTTGACTAAAAACAAACTGTTTTCTTATTCTCTGATACTCAAATAACTAATGAAGCTTTCGTTGAGGATATTAACAACATTTTGAATAATGGAGAAATCCCTAATCTTTATTAAGAAGCAGAGGAAATCGGAATTATCCTTGATGCTATGAAAGATGCTAACAAAAATAATCCTAACTACAAAAATTATAACGATACTGAGGTCATGCTAGATTTCATTCAAAAAGCAAAAACTTGCTGTCATGTCGTATTAGCAATGTCTCCTATTGGAGAAGATTTTAAGAGAAGACTCAGAATGTTCCCATCATTGGTTAACTGTTGTGCTATCGATTGGTTCCTCCCATGGCCTAGAGAAGCTCTTTAATCTGTAGCAGAGCATTTCTTGAATAAGATTGATCTTGATGAAAGAGAAGGTATCATCTCAATTTGTGTAGACATGCAGGAGAGAGTTTCATAATTGACGTAGAGATACTTCTAAGAACTTAAGAGATATTATTATGTTACTCCAACCAGTTATCTTGTTCTCATTAAGACTTTCTAGAATCTATTGGGCTAAAAGAGAAAAAATGTCAATACAATTATTGCAAAATATGAGAAAGGTCTTGATCAACTTGCTCATGCATCAGAGGAAGTTAATAGACTTCAAATTGAGCTTACAGACCTTATTCCAAAGCTTCAAGTAAAGCAAAAGTAAACTGCAGCAATGATGGTAGATATTGAGAAACAAAAGAAGCAAGTTGCTGAAAAAACAAAAGAAGTAGAAGCTGAGGAGACTGTTGCTAAAGGAAAGAAGGAAAGTGCTGACGCAATTCAGAAAGATTGTGAAGAAGAATTATCAAGAGTCATGCCTATCTATAACGCTGCTATGAAGGCTGTGTCAGAACTTGACAAAAATGATATTACTGAAATCAGAGGTTTCAAAAAGCCACCAGATGCTGCTATACTTGTCATGAAGAGTATGTGTATCATCTTTAACGTAGCCCCTGAAAAGGTAAAGGGAGGAAATGTTAAAGATGTCCAATGGGATTATTGGGAACCAGCAAAGAAAAAGCTATTGAGTCCTGATCTTTTAAAGAGATGCCAAACCTTTGAAAAGGACAGTATCGCATTAGATATCATTGAAAAATTGAAGCCTATTATTGCAGAGCCAAATTATCATGATGAGGTTCTTAAGAATGCATCAAAAGCTGCTTGGGGTCTTGCTAAGTGGGTGAGAGCTATTGTTCAATATGATGAGGCTATGAAAGTCGTCAGACCTAAACAACAACAATTGAAAGAAGCTCAAGAGTCTTCAAGAGAGGCTTAAAAAATTTGGGATGAAGCTCTCGATAGACTAAGAGCTGTTGAGGCTCAAATGAAGAAACTTATGGATGAATTTGAGGCCACTAAAAATGAAGAAGAAAAACTTAAGGCCTAGAAAGATGACTGTTAAAAGAAAAGAGATAGAGCAGGAAGTTTGATTGATAAACTAGCATCAGAAAACATTAACTGGAAGAATGCTCTAGTTTAAAATATTGCTAGCAGGGAAAACCTTGTAGGAGATATTCTTGTTAGTTCTGGAATTATTGCCTATCTCGGGGTATTTACCTAAATTTACAGAACTGAATGTATTAAAACATGGATTAATATGATCAGATCATTCAACATTAAGAGTAATGATGACATCAGTTTGAATGCTATTCTCGGAAATTAAGTCAAGATCAGATAATGGCTCATTGAAAAACTTCCCCAAGATCAATTCTCAATCGATAATGCTATCATTCTTGAAAACTCAGAGAGATGGCCACTTATGATTGATCCTTAGATGCAAGCTAACATTTGGATTAAAAAGATGGAAGAGAAGCATCAAATTAAGGTAATCAAGCCAACAATGGATCCGAAGGTTTTAAGTAGAATTCTTGAAAATGCTGTCATTCTTGGAAATCCAGTTATCCTTGAAGATGCGAATGAGACTTTTGATCCTATGCTCGAACCACTTCTTGGAAAGCAAATCGAGAAGAAAGGAAGTTTAATGTATCTCAGAATTGGTGATAACCCAGTTGAATACTCTTCAGATTTTAGATTCTATGTAACAACAAAACTATCAAGACCTCATTACAGCCCTGAAGTCTGTGTGAAAGTTACCATGCTTAACTTTATGGTTACACAAGAGGGTCTAGAAGATTAAATGTTGAGTATCGTTGTCAAGCATGAGGAACCATAGAGATTTGAAAAGAGAAACCAATGTATTGTGCAAAAAGCTGAGAATGAAAGAAAAGTGTCAGAGTTGTAAGACAAGATCTTAAACTAGATTGCTGGTTCTTCAGATAATATTTTGGAGGATGATGAACTAGTAGTAACACTTGATGAATCAAAAGAACAATGCAAACAGATTGAACAGCAACTTAAGGAGATGGAGTCTACTATGAAGTAAATTGAAAACATTAGAGAGCAATTTGTTCCAGTCGCT
The DNA here is from genome assembly GCA_000751175.1 of Stylonychia lemnae. NCBI lineage: Eukaryota > Ciliophora > Spirotrichea > Sporadotrichida > Oxytrichidae > Stylonychia > Stylonychia lemnae. Next base: position 10,534 of record CCKQ01014103.1, read on the forward strand.
GTAAGAGTATCAAGATTATTCTTCGTGCTGGCAGATTTAATGAATGTTGATCCCATGTATCAATACTCCCTCAAGTTCTTCTGTATGATTTATGAAAGAGCTCTTGACAAAGCAGATGGAAAAGTAGATAAGGGAGATAGAAATGCAAGAAAGCACTTTTTCATCAAGAAATTCCAGAAACTGCTCTATTCAAATGTGTGTAGATCACTTTTCGAAAAAGATAAGCTACTATTCTCATTCTTGATGTGCATGAAAATTATGGAGGAAAATAAAGAATTAGATCCCCTTGAAACTAGATTCTTGATGACTGGAGCAACTTCAATTGAGTTTGATAGACCTAATCCAACAGGAGAAAATGGATGGCTATCAGATAAGTCATGGGCTTCAATCCTTGAACTTACAAGAGTTTTACCAGCATTCAAAGGATTTGACAGAGAATTCGAAGCTCATCTTCATGATTGGGAGAGAGTTTTCAATTCACAGCAACCACAAAGCTTCAAAGAGCCATGGCCTGGCCAATGGAATGACATCACATTATTCAGAAGAGCGATAGTACTAAGAATCCTAAGACCTGATAAAGTTATTCCTGCCATTCAAAAACTAATCAAGAAAGATAAAGAACTTGGAACTTACTACATTACACCACCACCTTTTGATCTTTCAAAATCTTTCTCAGACTCTACAAATAAGGCACCAATTATTTTCGTTCTATCACCAGGAGCAGATCCAATGTCAGAGCTTATCAAACTTGCAGAATAAAAGAAAGTTAAATGGAAGTCTCTTTCTCTCGGTCAGGGTCAATCAGAGAAGGCAAAAGAAGCAATAATATTCGCTTAAGAAGCTGGTGAGTGGGTTGTATTACAAAATTGCCATTTAGCACCTTCATTCATGCCTATTCTTGATGGTTTAATAGAGGAAATCTAAGAAGATAAAGGCAGTGCATTTAGAATCTGGCTGACATCTATGCCTAGTGAAAAATTCCCTGTCTCAATCTTGCAAAATGGTATCAAGATTACTAACGAGCCTCCTAAAGGACTTAAAAATAATATTCTAGGATCTTACCTCGCTATTGATGAAAGTGAAATTGAAGCATGCTCAAAGCCAATAGCTGTGAAGAGGCTTATGTGGGGTCTTACCTTCTTTAATGCCCTTATCCTAGAAAGAAGAAAGTATGGTCCACTTGGATGGAACATTCCATATGAATTCTCAGCATCTGATTTGAGAATCTCACAAGCCTAATTGCTTATGTTCCTGAACTACTATCAAGAGATTCCATTTGAAGCCTTGAAATATATGGTCGCAGAAGCTAACTATGGAGGTAGAGTCACTGATCCAATGGATAGAAGAGCTATTAACATGATACTTTCAGATTTCTACACACCAGATATTCTGAAAGATGGCTATAAATTCTCTGAGAGTGGAAAATATGTCGTACCACATGATGGAAATATCGCAAGCTATATTGATTTTATCAAAAATGAGATGCCATAAAACGACCTAACAGAAGTGTTTGGATTACATGATAATGCTGATATTACTAGTGCTATTAATGACACAACTAACCTTCTTGGAACTGCATTGTCTCTAATGCCAAGAAAGAGTGGTGCAGCTGGAAAGAGTCAAGAAGAGCTACTTTAAGAATTAGCAAAGGGTTTACTAGACAAGCTGCCACCTAACTTTGACATGGATGAAGCCTGCAAGAAACATCCGATTAAGTATGAGGAATCAATGAATACCGTGCTTCAGTAAGAACTTTTAAGATTCAACAAACTACTCTCTGAAGTCAGAAGTTCTTTAATCAATCTAGGTAAAGCTATTAAAGGAGAGGTAGTCATGTCTTTAGAATTAGAAGCTGTAGGAAATAGCTTGTTTGATAATTTGGTTCCAGCTCTCTGGTCCAAGAAAGCTTATCCTTCCTTGAAACCTCTAGCATCATGGATTGCTGATTTCATTTAGAGACTTAAATTCATGGCAGATTGGATTGAGCATGGAGCCCCAAGTACCTTCTGGTTATCTGGATTCTTCTTCACTTAGAGTTTCCTTACTGGAGTTAAACAAAACTATGCCAGAAAGCATGTTATTGCCATTGATTAGATTGATTTCGACTTTGAAGTAATAAGTGACCCTCATAAGTATGACTTAGCTAAACATGCATCAGATGGAGCCTATGTTTTCGGATTATTCCTTGAAGGTTGTAGATGGAATTCAGAATAAGATGTACTTGCTGAGTCATTCCCTAAGGTATTGTTCTCAAATGTTCCTCACATCTGGCTGAAACCATCCAGAGTAGACAAGATTGAAAATAGACATGTAAGTTATTTTACTATTAATACTTTATTTAGACCTATACTTGTCCTGTTTACAAGACCTCTAGAAGAGCTGGTACTTTATCAACAACAGGTCATTCAACAAACTTCGTCCTTCATATTCAACTACTAATGCAAAAGAGACATAGTCAAAAGCATTGGGTAAAGAGAGGAGTCGCAATGCTAACCCAACTTAACGATTGATATTACTTAAACCAAATTTTAATTTTAATTTCATAAAACAAATTAATCACGAAATTCTCACTCGATGGGGTTTTGGGGTTTTGGGG
>CCKQ01014112.1:0-13599 GCA_000751175.1 Stylonychia lemnae
CCCCAAAACCCCAAAACCCCATGATAGTAAAATAATGAGCAATTTGATAATAAATTGAAAATATAACTTCTAAAAGGATAAAATAAGTTTAGTTTAAATACAATGGCATCTTTTAAAAATTTGATTTACAGTATTTAATTGAAATAATAAGGTAAATATTCTTAAAAAAATAATATTTGTTAAACTAAAATTTTAGGCTAATAAAATACTTGATTAAAGATGATTTCATCCTTTAAATTGATGCTTATAATTCAGTTATCACTACAGAATGCATAATATATATCGCAATTATCTAATGTATGTATAATTCTTCATTGGTCGTAAAACAATCATTAGATAAAAAATGAAACTTAGAATAAAGAGAAAGTACATTGACTGAATGATTATATTTCAATGCCAATGTAATTAATAATTTACTCTCATGTAATATTTAATAGAGAATAAAATACAGATTTCTTTTCTTAAATGCAAGGGGAATTGGATTTAGAAATTTCTAACACTAATTAAGATTAAGATAGCTATAGCTATTAGGATGTTAAAAAAGAAAAAAACTTTAAAAGTAAAGCCATATGCTATTAAGATATGTTTTATAGGATTGCTATAATCAAACACATGTCCAGATTACACCCTTTTCTTTCCTGTAATTTTTGGATTACTAAATAGTCAGTGCACAGATGATATAATATAAACTGGGTTTAACATTGATGGAAACAATAATATGATATCAGTTGGATATGTAACTTCATCTAATGCAGCTAATTGCCCTCTCTTTACAAACTCTTAGTCAGGAAAATATCCGTTTATTAGCAAGTTAGACGAATTCGGCTAAGTCAATTGGATCTCAATGGTTTTTTCAGTTTCGAACTGAGAATTCTAGAGTCCGATTCTGGGTAATGCTTATGCATACTCTATAATGAATGCTACTTCTTTACTTAGAATTTTCAGACTCTAAGCATCAAATGGAGTTCAAGATCTTGAAAAGAACTTCGACTTCGTAAGTTCATCGCCAGCAATTATAAAAGCTATATCTCTTAAATAAAGAATTGATGAAACTAGTATTTATGCTCATTTAACTATCTAATCATCATTCTTTTCTTCTTCTTCAAACTATGAGGTATTTTTAAATGAATTCGTTTTTATCAACATTTTAGGGTATTCTAACGAAACTAGATAAAGATTTAGTTATTTAATGGTTCCGACGTAATAGAGGCTTCTCAACAAATACTTTTTTCTCAATAGAAGATATACACTTATCATCTAATGCAATATGGCAATTAAGTTATTTCTACACTTCTGCCTCTTAATACTCTAATTCTATATAAAAGATGCAAAAATCAGATGGAGTTGTCTAGTCAGAATTAAGATGGTACAACACAGCTCCTACGAATAATCTTGGAAAAATTACTCTGAATAAAGATGAAACCAAATGGTACACAGTGGTTTAAGGCTAGTCAGATTATATTACTTATCAGGCTGGACTTACATCCAGTAACACTCTTCAAACAAATTTTAAGACTTCTTTCTAAATAAGAGATATCAATCATCATTTAGATGATAATGAAAATTTGATAATCATTGGAACTTATAGTCACTGTAAGTTATAAATTAAACCATTAAAAGCCTTCTTCTAGATATGATTCTATTTGTGAAGATCAATCCTTCTACAGGATCATTCATTTCAATGCAAACAATATAGAAAGGATCAAGCTCTTTATCAATAACTCCATTTACAAAAACAGCATCATCAAACACTAATTCAATTTATCTCTCTTATCATAACTAAATTTTTATGACAGGATATAAATCCAGGGTAAGCATATTAAAATTATTGACTTATAGATTATATTCTACAAAGTTGATTATGATTTGTAAATCATAAAAGCTAATTGTATTAACATTACAGCAGTTTCTATATCAGCTTCAACAACTCTTCCTATAGTTAATTAAGTAACTTCAGCTACACCTTTATATTAGCCAGTATCAGAAGCCAGCGTCTCTCTTTCAGTTATTAGTTCTCTTTCTCTTAGTAGCCCAGCTACTCTAACTGATTATTACACTTTCTATGATACTACTTAGTAGCCTTTTTGTATAATTCCTCATTCTGTGATTCCATCTGAGATAATTTATGATTTGAACACAGAAGCAGGTACTATTAAAGAGGTAGGACCGCTGGCAGTTACCTCTTGCATTGGAACTTAATTTACTATAACAGATGTATAAAATCCAGATGGTTCTTCTATATCAAGTACTTAGATTATTTACTCCTCAGTTACAAAGATTATCAAAATTAAAATTTTGCCTTCTGATTATGCTAACTATGTAGGATCACTTTATTTAAGAGTTGTCGCGAATTTCAAGGATGTCACAGTGTACCCTCAGCTGAGGATAACTATCAAACCTTTGACTTAATTCATAAGAGATCCAGCTAATCCTAATCATACTGATAGCACTTGTAGGGATAAGATATATCCCTTTTTTTATGGATTCTCAGCTGATATAGATGTTTAGGATTTCAAAATGGATAGCTTAGGAAACATAATGATTGCAGGTAATGGTATTAAATCCCCCTTTGGCTCAGGGGGAACTATTGTAAATGGATTCTTAAGTGTTATGGACTAAAGAGGAAATCCTTATTGGATATATAAATTAGATACCTAATTAGACACAAATACTGCCTAATATTGTTATTAAATAACTCAGCAATAATCATTTGTTTATGGTCTCTGTTAGTCAAAGGTTAATATGTACATCAACATTGGATTACTGGGAATATTGATAAAATTATAAAGAAATAGTGGCTAATTAGTTTACTCTAGACTTCTTCCTAATGATAGATAATAGCCACAAAATTAGCTTCCTTTATTTTTAACATCTATTGGCAACGAAAAATTACTTATTATATAAAGATACTAATCATCATCAGGATCATAGAAATCTTTTTCAGGCTTCCTTTTAAATGAAACCTCTTAACTACCAGATTGGTATTATTACTATCCTACAGATACGGTATTTTATGACATGAATTTTCTTGTTGATCAGACAAACGGATACTTTTATTAGTTTAAGCATGCCTTAGCAAATAAAGAGCAGGTTACTCAGATAAGATTGTCAGACGGAGCAATGTTAATAAAATCTGTGTTGAACACTGCCTAAAGTGATGAAATTACATTTCCCTCATTTTATGGTTCCGATAAAATTATAGCTCCCTTTGTTTATAGAGTTTCAATGGATCAGATTCATTTATTTATATTAAAGAGATCGGATTTAACCAGAGTCACTAATTTCTTTTTCTCATTTCCATCAGCATCAACCATTTATACAGCCTCTGTGAGTTCAGACTCTAGTTTGAATATATATGTGACAGCAAGTTATGACCAAATGTTTTTTGCTAAGATCTCCCCATCATATGTAGTAACTGAGTATAGAATGTGGAAATAAGAATATACAAGCTATTACAGGTCATTTGGGATTTAAATGTATTAAGATATACCTTTCTATATATTTAAGGGAGTTTACGCATCAGGAACCAAAGACTCTGTTTTAATTTTCAAAGATACCAAGACATTCAATTATATTGAAATCCCTATCATTACATCAACAGACACCTAATTTTATCCAACAATATCAACAACAGTTATTAATCCAGTTATAACTGCGCTTTCGGGAATTTAATAGGCAGGTTCGCTTTAAACAGCGAATTTAGCTTTTTTACCAGATATTGGAGGCATAAAATTAAATACTCTAAGTTTTAGCGACTAAGCTAGTGAGAGGCAAAACTGGGGAAGTGCCTCAGTCCCAAATAGATACAAATCTTATCCATTTAATGATTACAAGTCTTTAATGATAGATATCAAAAGTAATGATTTCACAGATCCAACTCTTTATGAGTTTCAAAAAGGTTCTGGCACAAAATAAATAAAGCTTACTATTCCTACAGAAAATTGTTAAGGCAAAGTTACTTAGTTGAGTGTTCTTAACCCCATAACTGATACAACAGCTTTTACTTAAGCCTATGTGACCTTTAATAACATTGATACAATATCAATCAATACAGATTTAGTGCCAAGGCCACTTTAATTTTCACTAAAGATTAGATATGCTGATGAAGCTTGGGCAACTTCAGAGGCTTACTTTGATTACTCAATTTTAATAAGAATAACTGCTGTTACAAATCTTACAATCAACTAGCATGATAAATATGAATGCTTTTAAAATACATTTCCAATGTCATTTGGTTCTTAATGTGGATCTTGCTAGGTAAATTAAATGGGCTTATACCTCAATAATGATGATGAAAATATTTTGATGGTTGGCTAAGCAGCAGCAAATAATGCTTTTATAATCAATGAGGATAAAGATGAAGGGTTTGTCATGAGGATATCTCCAGTTGGATGGATTTACTGGCTTACTCAGGTGTCTGCCGGATAAAATGTCGAGGATGCTATATCTGCTATTACAATGTCTTATGGTTTCATCTACTGCTTCTTTTATAATTCTGGAAGCACTGAAGCAAATAGAATTAATGCAATTATAAAAATGAGCTATGAGGAAGGTAAAATTCAATGGACTAAAAAGATTATGCCTTCAAATCCAATTGACAATAAAAAGTTTTCTGTATATCTAATGAGGTAGCTAGCAGCTAATAAGTATAATTAAACTTAGATAATGTCTTCACTAACTTACTAATGGAATTCTGACTCATTTTATGTAGGCAATATAATGTTCATAAATAAGTAAACAGATTTGAGCACGGATTTCAATTTAGTTATTAAACCTCTAGCTAAATTAACAAATTCTAAAAATTCAGCTGGGTATATTGTTTTCCAGCCTAATTCAAACTATGTTTATTTAGCTCATGCTGCATACACCACAACTTCTAGTTCTTAGGATCTAATGGTAATGAAGTTAGATGCTTCATTAGGATAAATCCTTTGGACTAACACCTTCAATGATAATAGATAACTACCAGATTGGGATGTCCTTACACCAGCACTAGCCTTTAGCAATTACAATAAGTTCATTTACATGGCAGCAGCTCCTAATCAAGTTCATATTGTCAAACTCAATGAAAATGGCCAAGCATTAAAAAGACAGTACTTGCAGATTTATGGAGCAAGTTTGTAAAATATTGAATTGGTGATAAATGAAGAGAATGGAAACGTTATATTTGTAGGCTAGAGTTTATTATATGCTCTTTATGCTAATTTTGACAGTGACTTGCTATTTCTTGATCATACCTATAGAGCTGCACCGCATACTGGAGCTAAATAGACACAAGGAGTAATCCATTAAAGAGGCAGTGATTATTATATTTATGGCGTAAATTAGTACTTATTTGGAACTAACACACCTTCATTGGAGCCTATATTGTGGAAGCATAGCTACCATTACTAAAAAAAGCGAATATATGATTGCCATGATTTCGAAGTATTAAATTATTATAGTGTATTAGACAACTATGCTAACACCAATACTGCAATTCCAACAGGAGCTTTAATAATTAATACACAGTAACTTATACTATTGGATACTGCTTAAATTAGATCTTATTAACTATAAGAGTATGGGCCTGCTTACTTCTATCCAAATAGTGATAGCTAACATGCTGAATATTTTTATGATACAAACTAAAAATGTGAAAATACTGGTATATCACCTCCCTCTATGGCAGCTTTTCCAGCTTTTGAAGTTACAATGGGATAGCTTAAAACTTTTGATATTTCCAATCTTGGAATAACCTAATGCCAGAGACTGAAGGTGACCTATACAATTCTTGACGAAGCTTCTTCTTCAACAAGAACAGTGAATAATAACTTCATAACAATAAATTAAAATAGCTAATTGATCATTGATGCTCGTAATAATCCTCCTTACCCTAGTCAAAGAATCCTTTAAATTTAGGCTTGCGTTTAGTTATTTGCTGATAAATGCTAGAAAGTATAAGCAACTCTGGTAATATGGCCAATAGGTATGAGTGATGCACCCAAAGTTGAAGCTACTAGTGAATGTGCTGGATTACTAGAATACCCTAAGATAATTGGTTATCCAAATTACTTTTTTGCCTTATATCACGCTGACATGGATGAAGATAACGGCAACTTTGTTGCATGCGGAAAATCTAATATAGCCAAGTACAAGAACATACAATATCCAAGCACAGGTGATGGAGGTCTTATTTTATTTTCAAGCATGCTTGGCTAAATCTTTTGGGCTTACAATGTCTAAAGACAAGTAGCAGGTTAAATTTGCGCTTTTACATGCTGTGAGATAAGTAATGATGATTCAATATATGCAATACTATATAGATAAACACCTTCTGATGCTGCTCTTATAAAGTTGAGTTACGAGAGAGGAATGATAATCTATTCAAAATTAATTTTTAAAACTTTTGCGACTGGTTAAGTTTTGCCTAAAATTTGGATTGATAATTCAGGTAAATATGGTTACGTTGCTGGGCAGAGGTCGGATATAACAAGCTTTTCGCACTATATAACTAGGTTGAATTTAACAAGAGATCCCCCTATGGCATAATGGTACTCTTATACAAATCCAACAGGAACAGCAATTTATAGTAGTATAAATAGCGTAGCAATTGATCCCCTAAATGGAGATTATTTATTTACTTACGGTATAATGTATGTCATGCCCTAGAGTGCTTACTTCCCTTTCATATAAAAATATGATGCTAAAGAAGGCAAAGTTAGTGCAACTATAAGCCATCAGTATTCTATAAATATTCAAAATTTTAAGATTGCTGTCTCCAATGATTACTTATATTTTTCTTCAGCAGAATATAGATCAAATGTATATTACAAATATATAAGACAATACAATCACAATCTACAAGTTATAAATGGTTATTATTTTACATTATCAACTACTAACCAGGTTTTATGGTCAGCTCTCTCCTTAAATGATGATTATGTCTTTGAATTGTTTAACTATGGCCAGGACTACTCATATATTGCTAAATATGATAAAACTAACATTTAACTTATCAGAATAGTAGTGTAATTTATCTTGTTTTTCTTTATCTCAATTATAGATTTTATCAAACCAATTAGCTGATGTCATATTTCTATATATAATCCTATTCTGACAATCTCTACCTATTTATGTCTGCAGGATATTTCTGTAAAATTTTGACACTCAGGTTAATCATTTATTTAGTGTCAAGTATCCCTAATTAAGAAATGGTTTTTGAAAAGCTCAGTATTGATTTAGAATCGCCTAACTCTTGCCTTGGATATACTGATATTGTTGTAACTCAAGTATAAGATTTAACATCACTAGACTACTCTTCAAAGGTTACACAAAATACAGTATTTTTATATAATGCTAATAATTCTTAGATATATTACCAGTCGAAATTGTAACCAGGATTTGAAGATTACTGGGAACTCCTACAATAACCAGATAAAATATTCTATGAGCCAAAGGTGTATAAATGTAGAGGAGACTCACCAAGATTCTTATCAAACCTTAAGAATCAAGTAGTCCAGTTACCAATATCCTCACCTCAAACTTATACCTTTGATTTCCCTTCAGATTGCTTTAATAATGATCTATAATTTACTTGGTCAGTTGATTTTTATACAACTCCTCCCTCATTTATGACATTTAGTACTAATAACAAAAAAGCAACCTTATCGATGAATCCGACAATTTTAAATATTGGGACTTATAATGTTAAAGTCATCTTCACTAACTTAAAAGATTCTTTGGTTTTTTCTCAAGATTATTTCTAAGTTGAAGTATATCCAGAGACATCCTATACTGATGTAGTAAAGTGCTTAGATTGTCCATCAAGACCAATGGCTATGGCTTTTGGAGTATAAGCTGATTTTGTAATTTATTATATGGATATTGATTTGAATGCTGATTATTTTATACTTTGCGGAAGTACAAAAACTCTTCAAACAATAGCTGATTTATATACTTAATCATTTATTCTTTAATATACAAAAGGTTATGCAATGACTTTTCATATTACAATAGAGGCAGGTTTAGTAAATAATTTTGCTTAGCAATGTAATTATGGCTATTAAAATAATATATTAACAATGATTTAATCGTTTTCATAATCGATAAGCGCTGTTGATTCTGTTTATATTACTACTCATTCTAGTTCAGGTAAATTTATTGATGGAAGGGTTCTTAAAACTTCAGATTAAAATTTAAGAGCTGATTAAATGATAATAGATGTCTAGCAAGGAGATACTTATATTATGGGTAAATAAACAGATACTTTAATAGCATTTAATGATATAAAGCATGTATTTCTGTTAAAATTTGATAGATTTTATGAAATATAATTTTTTAGATTCTATGAAAATGGTCCTAGTGAAGGTAGAGAAATTATTTTAGACTAATCTAATGCTGCAATTTTTATGATTCATACCTATCTTTATTCAGCATTTAGTAAAAGTTATTATGCTGTTGTAAAAGCTGATTATATGGATGGAGATATTGTTTGGGCTTAAACTCTCAGAGATAACAGCGGTTAAATATATTAATAAATTTCAACACCCAATTAATAATTAGGAGTCAGATCAGTAAATAATTAGCTTTATACATGCCTTCATTACCAAACTAGTGGAATGACTACAAGTGGTACTGAATTGTACTTATCTAGACATGATCTAGCCACAGGATTAGTTTCATCAAGATTAGAATTAGGTTTTACTGTTGGTAATGATGTATTTGGATGTAATCTATAATATTCAACATCATCCTCATAATTACTAATGCAATATGGTGGAACAGGAGCAACATACATTGCTTTTTTAAAGATAGATGTAACACCAATGACTATAAAATCTTCATTGCTAAAATTTAATCTTGCATTAACAACCAATAACAAGCAATTTATGATTGAGAAAAACTCAGTAATGTTCGCAATAAATTCATACGTCTAGAGTAGTATCTAATACATAATGGTTTTTAGAGTTAATGATTTTACAACTCCTGCCTGGGAAAGTCCTTGCTCAAGTGGATCAATTTAAACTGTTGATTCTAGTGTTTATTCTGGATTTAACTTACCTAATGGCATCAATGGTGATTAAAGTGTTAACTGGAAAAATTTGAATCCATATACTAGTAGGCTAGCTAAAATTTCTTTTATAGCTAATTTCTTCACATAATTAGTGCAATTTAGAGCTTACCCTGTGACTAATACCAGTGCTGACGTTAGAACTAACCCAGGCTCATGTTCAAAATATTCAAATCCTTCCTTCCCTTAAATTCAAAATAGAGTTGGTGGTTACATAAATTCTACAGCAGGCTCTATTCCTGTTAGTAGAATCAGTTACTCTATAATATTTGAACCATTTCTATAATGCTCAAATGATTAAATTACACATTAACTTAAATTATCATCTGGTGCTTCTCTGCCAAGTTTTATGACTTACAATTCTGCCACAAATATCTTGACAATTACTCCTTCATCTAATACTTATTAAGGAATATATTCATTAAGATACTCTGCAAGTCTTAATTTGTCTCCAACCTCTACAAATTACACAGATATCTAAATAGAAATATCAGGTAACTAAGCGCCTTATGCACTTGAAGATTTTCAAACAAATGTGGTCATGTATGCTCATCACATTTACTAGTAGCTCATATATTAATCATATGACAGAGAACTTGATTCTGCATAATTTGAGGCATTTATTTTGGATTCCAGTAATATTACTCTCAATCCTACCCCTACTTGGTTTTCTATTACTTTTTCTAATTAAGACCAAATTTCTTTCAGTGTCATAGATCCTCCATAGCCTTTAACCGGAACCTAAACTTAGTATTACATAAAAATAAACATATGGGATGAATGGAATACTGCTGCAAAGAGACCTTACTTTATCAGTTTAATAGTGAAAGATAACAAAGCTCCTTATCTAACATAAACTGTACCAACAGTGATCCCATCAATCTATATCACATAATATTTCGCATTCAGCTTTCCATATTCATATGTTACAGATAGAGAGAATGATACAGTATCATTTATCTGTACTACTAGCAATACAGGCTTAAGTGCGAATTGGATAACTATGTCTATTGATACTCAGAGTGATATTTCAATAAAAGGGTAAACTCCAAGAAATAATTAGTATGCTGGAACCTATACTTTTACTTGCTAATTAAAAGATCAATATGATGGAGATCCAAATACCTATGTATTCACTTTAGTTGTCCATCCTAAACCATAAGTTCAAATCTTGAAGACACAATAAGATATTTCTTCTTTAGTTCCAAAGAATCAGACTCTAGACTTAACTGGACTCTTTAAGGATCCATTCAATGAGCCTTTTACTATAAGCATTACAATTAATAGCACATTATATAATCCATCAGTTATTAGCTGGTTGACTTGGAATTCTACTACTCTTTAAATGAATATAACAGGTTATAATAATTCTCAAGGAGGAAATCATTCAATTTCTATAAAATTGGATGATTCAATAACAACTCCAACTGTCATGAATTTCAAAGTGGAAATAATTTAAAACTGGCCTTTGAGAGTGCTAAATCCTCTAAAAGATTTAATGACACAAGCGAATTCTCAGTTTATAAAATCAATCAATATTACTAACTTATTTTACGATCCAGAGGGGCTTGATTTTACTTATTATGTCTAAGAAGCTGAAACAGTAAAGTAAATGCCATACTTTGTTTACAATAATTTTCCAAATGGCTCATTTGCAGGATATGCTAGTGATGCAAACCTTGGATCCTATAATCTTGAATGTGTAGGAGTTGACAATGCTAACTAGTCTACAGTTTTCAAATTTAAATTCATTGTCAGGCGTAAGTATTCTTAGTTTTTAATATTCTATTTTAGCTTGTTATTTTAAATGTTAAGCTTGTTGGGACATTGACTATAATGCTTGCACAGAATGCAAATAAGGATTCTATTTCTATTTCAATGAATGCTTAGATGAGTGCTTCCCCGGTACATATCCTGATGATGTTGAAAAAATATGTAAAAAATGTCCAAGTGAATGCTAGTTATGTACCGGACCAGACAGAAAATCTGAATGTTAGAGATGCAAAGCAGGATATTTTTTATACAATAATGGATGCTGGAAAACATGCCCAGATGGATTTTACGGAGATAAATATGAAGGAGTATGCAAAAGTAAGCATTTTTCCTACCATTAATTTTTTATTTAGAATGTCATTCATTCTGCTCTACATGTTTTGGCCCTAAATCTTCAGAATGTTATAGCTGCAATAAAATTTTTGGATTTAATGAAAAAAATGACAATAAAATATTTGGGTATCTTCTTATTGGAACAGAATGTAAAGTGCCTAAATGTAAAGACAAGCAATACTTTGATTGGTTTTCTTACCTGGTAAATGGTTTATATAGTGGTCAATGCTTTGATTGCCACTTTACTTGTAAAAAATGTGTGGGTCCTAGCTCCAATGATTGCCTACAATGCATTTTGGGATATGAATTTGATGAGTAGAATTTCTTTTGTACAAAATGTGAAGATATCTATGGCTATGAAACTAATCTTGAAGGAGAATGTGAGGATATATGTGGTGATGGTATAATCGTAGAAAAATAGTGTGACGACGGTAACAAAATATCTGGTGATGGTTGTAATGATCAATGTGAAGTCGAATATGGTTATGAATGCCTTGTTCCTAACAAACCTTGCTGAGAAAATATCAGACCTGATTTCTAGATAATTTCAGTTAATGGAATCAATCAGGTCTTTTTAGAATTTACAGAGGAAATATACATTGAAAATTCAACATCAATAAGTCCTGAAAATATGATTGTCTCTATTTCAGGAAATCTGATGGAATACATTTTTTCCTGGAGAATTGTAGTTGAGCCTAACAATCCAATAATACCTAATAGACTGATAAAGCGATTCGCAATTATACTATTTGACTTTAAATAGTCTTTATTAGGCTCTGAAACTTTAAGCATAAAATTCCTCAATGAAACTTAAATCATAGATCCGAATGGGAACATCTTGATTAATGATAAGTAAAAGATAACAAATCCTAGTCAGTTTATTTATTTAACTCCAACAGAAAGAAAAGTTTCTAAACAGGGAGGACAGACTGTAAAGGTCTCATTCCTTTCTGTCTGTAGCTTTAATATAGCTTTTAAATTACTAATGAATTCATCCATGCAATATCTTTGGGGATTAGTACATGCCTTGCAAGTTTTTAACTTCTTGCTTTACATCAATATTGATTTTCCTGAAAATGTAGAGTTATTTTCAGAATACTTATCAGTGGCATCAGGTGATATGGAGGAATTCAACACTTTTATTCCAAACATTGCTGACATTATTATCTCTCAAGATGAACTTCATGACCCTAGAGATTTAGCCATTCTTGATGAAAAGTTTTAAGATAGCGAGATTTCTCCTTATTTTATTATTGCTTTTGGATAAAAATTGACACTATGGTGTGTTGGGCTTCTGCTGATTTTGCCATTAGCTTTGCTCTTTCATAAGATGTTTAAAAATGTGAAATTTTGGGAAGATATAGTCGCAGCCTTCTTCTTTAATGTTCCTTTGAGAACTTTTGTTGAGATGTATATAGAACTGATTTTATAAGTTCTTATCAACAGTAAGTTCATTAAGATTAGAAATTATAGTTAAACAGTATCGACTTTGTGTGCTTTTGTATTCGGAACCTTATCTCTGCTTTTGCCATTTTTAGCTATGACCATGATTTATAGAAATAGAAAAATGATCAAGCAAAATTCTTGGAATGATAGATTCGGCATGCTCACTGAAGAAATTAGAAAACGGAATATAATTTAGTTATACTACTATCCAATAATGATGTATCAAAGGCTCCTGATATCCGGTATAATTGTTTATTTCTCACATGACCCTGGCTTGCAATGCGGATTGGTTCTTTCAATTAATCTAGTGATGATCATTTATCTAATCATATACAAGCCATTTAAAAAAGAAAGCTAATAGGCAGCATGTGTAATTGATGAACTTATCATAATGCTTTGTGTTTTCGCTTTCCTCTATATCTACAGATCAGAACAAGGACCAGCTTAGTAGAAGGGCACTGGTTGGTTCATAATAATGCTTATTCTAATCAGTGTTATCAAAAATCTATGCATTGTCATCTACTTTGGAATAATTGTAGCCTAAAATAAATATACAAAAATGTTTAATGCTGATGATGAGATTCTTGATTCTCCTGCATCTAGTATTAATACAGATGAAAGTCATATTGAGGAGATAGAAACTGAAGATATTCATAAGGAAATAATAAAAGATCTCACGAGAGAAATTTCATCCAGATCAACACAACAATTAAGTCCTTTCACAAAGTTTTAGAGCAATTTAAATTCCATTTTTGAGACAGAGCAATAAAACAAATTAAGAAATTAGCCAATTATCTCAAATATTAGCAAAGGTTGGAATAGTTCATAATAATTGATTTATAATGAAAAGAAGTCCTCATAAAATTGAAAATAATGTAGAGATACAATATGGACTCATATTATATTATTTAAAGATTTATAAATTGATTTAAGAATGATTTATCAAATTTCATACAATCTACATATAGGGGTTTTGGGGTTTTGGGGTTTTGGGG
>CCKQ01014131.1:0-12985 GCA_000751175.1 Stylonychia lemnae
CCCCAAAACCCCAAAACCCCAGATGATGAAATTTGGATATGTTAGAAATTAATAATATAGGAAATATAATAATAAAATATAAAAATTGAGAATGTTTGAAAAATATCTGGAAAGAGTAATCAAACAGAAATTAGGAGCTTACATTGAGGGGCTAGACTAGAATTAATTTACATTTGGAGTAAAATATTCCGATTTAAACTTATTAGATGACTAAAGCACACTTGAGCTTAGATAATGTGAAGCTGAAAACTGATGCTCTCATAAAACTAAACTTACCCATTCAGATAGAGGTTGGTTTGGTTAATCATCTAGAGGTAATTAAATTTTAGATTAATCAAAATCATCAAAGATAAAAATACCTTGGCTTACCATTGGAAGCAATCCAGTTGAAGTTATTTTGGATGGATTGAATCTAATAGTATCTCCTCAGAAAAAATCAGAGTGGAAAATACTTGATATATTTGATCAGAAATATCTGGAGGATAAACTTGTGAATACAATGAATGACATTAAGAACTAGTACAGCTAGGAAGAGAACTAAGGATACTTTGAGAAGTTAGCAACAAAAGTGGTTGATAACATTCAGATATCAATCACTAATTTTCATGTCAGATTCGAAGATCATTTTTCTGGAGATCAGTAGTACACATTCGGAATGGTGATGAAGAGCTTTCAAGTCCAGACTACTAATAGCTAGTGGGCTCAAAGGTATGTTGATAGAACTCAAAACGGCTAGGGAATGACGAATCTCTACAAACTTCTTAAGGTTGAGGGCTTTGGAATCTATCTTAATCCAAGTGACTAAACCATAATTCACTAATAGACAGATGTTCAAGAAAATAGAATTCAATTAATGGATGCTATAATTGAGAAACAGCAAGACCATCTTTCTTATATTCTCAGACCTAGTAATATTCAATCTTTAAACTTATTAATAGTGAATCTTATAATTAAACTTGAGTATCAGACAAAGCCAATCAAGCGAGCAAATGTTTCCATAAATTTAGACAAGATCAATTTATCATTTTTGAAACCTCAACTTAAATGCATGCTAAAAAGTATGGAAATAGTATCTGAATATAGAAAATTCCAGAATTACTTGTAAGCTTACAATAGTATGAAAATTATAGGTTAAAAACAAAAAAGTTTAAATTTCTAAGACCAATTAGTGGCAAAGTCGAGAAGCAAAACGCTAAGCGTAAGAATTTTTTAATTATTAAACTACTCTAGTCTGGTGGAGATATGCATATCTTTGCATTAAAAAGAGCAATAGAGCAAAAAATGGATCAATAAAAGAATTCCATATTGCAAAGTAGTAGCTTTGCACATACTAAGACTAATTCAATGAATTGCTCATTAAATTCAGCACCAATTGCAATGAATTTAGAAGACTCAAGAAAGATGATTAAGTATTATTGAAGCATATACTTTATGCTGTCGAATTTCCGATTATCAAAGATTGGATCAGAAAAATATTCGAGAAATAGCATCAAGAGGAAGCAAAGTAGAAATAAACAGTGAGCTTCACTTAATGGCTTTTGTTTGGTTCTTAGAAAAAAGCCGATAATGATCCTGAAATTCTCAACAATGAGGAGATTGACGAACTTGAAAAAGAAATTTCTGATTAGTAATTAGATCTAACTACTAAGATGATGCATTTAAATGTGGCTCTTGTGATTAAAGAGACATCAGTTGATATTGGATTGACCAATGAAGATAATATGCTTTTGGGAATAAATATTTTTTCAAAAGATATGATTGTTTCATTCAAGTCCCAATCCTATCATGAGACCTCATTTGAGATGCAAGGATCTATTTCAGATTTTGGGGCTGATCTATTCAGCTAGAACTAACACAACGGAGAAGTGACGATAGAAGACTCTGTTATTATGAGCAATAGAAAAATTTTCCCTCAAAGCCTTGATGAGTAACTTAGAATTCAAATCAGAAAGAAACCTGAAGATCTTTCAAATATTGAATATGACATTAATCTAATAACTGTAAATTTAATCTTAATTTCATCACTTTTATTAGAATCCATTTGTGCTGATTTACAACAAGGAATTTGTAAAGAGGGCTACATTACTATCTTAACTTAAGATAAATGAAAACTATTAAAGCGTAGCAATAGACACTTTTGAGGATATTAGAGAGGCAACTTCAAACTAGATTTACTAAATTATTTACAAAAAAGCTAATCGAATAAGAATTAATGTAGCATCTCCAGTTATAATTTTGCCCTTAACTGCCACATCAGAATTGACTAAGCCAGTTTGGGTAATGAGACTTGGAGATTTATAAGTTCTATCTGCTGAGAGCTAAATGAATACCTCAATAGTTGAATATGAAAAGTATGAGATTCTAATAGACTCCATTAGGATGCAGTATTATTCTAGTTTTGGGAAATGGCAAAAGAACTTAGAAAATCTAAGGAACTTCAGAGATAAGACTATTATGAAGGAAATGGATGAACTTGTATTCTCAGTTTTGGAAGATTGCTGGATGAAATTCAAGATAAATATCAAGCAGAAAAAAGCAGGAATGCTTATGCTTTCTCAGGAATAAAAACTTGAGCATGATCTTAAGCCTAAATTGTATCTACAAGGCAGTTCCTCTGAAGTTAAAATCAATCTCACTCATTCTATCTACAACAAGTTAGTCAACTTGGATTAAATTTTTGATTTAAGCAAAGATATTGACATTTAAAAGCCTTATGAAGATGATTAAATTCAAAATAAAAAGCAGGTCCTACATGATGCAAAAAAGTCTGGATAACTTTAGAAAAGATTAGATCCTGCAAAAATTTGGGAAAAATATCATTGCATATTATCTGGAAACTATTTATACTTCTACAAAGACCAAAATTAACTAATGCCAATATCATACTTTTATCTTAGAGGAGCTGAAATTCAAGAAAATTAAAAGGATGTAGGTCCTGAATTTAATATTTAAATGAAAAATAGATTCGGCGATTGCTGCGTCTCATTTAATAATTTCAATCATTAAAAAGAATGGACTAACTTATTAAGAAACAGAATTTATGAGATTAAGTAGGAGGAAGAAGAGTTAAACGATTTGGGCATTGAAATAGATTTAAAGACTAATGGATTAGTTCAGAAAAGGAAAAAGCTTATAAATCATCAAAGTTAGACATTCAAGTTTGAGTTTAGCATCCCTTCATTCAAAACGTTGCTTGTTGATGAAATTAAATACTTTTAAGATTGGATACTATTACACTTCAAAAACATGGCAATAATTAACACAATTTACAAAACAAGTTCCAGGTTAGAATTGAGAGTAGAAGAGATATCATTGATTGATTTGACAGTCATGGTTAATTCAAGTTTAGTAAGTCAAAATAAATTCCACTCTTCAATTAAAAATGCTCTGGATGTCTAGATAAGCAGCATGTCTAAGAATAACCCCTCATATAAGAACATTGACTAATCAATTGATATTGTTATGGAAAACTTAAACATTAAGATGTAGCCAACAACATTTAATGAGATTATAAAATTCATAATGAATACAAAACCTAATCTTAGCTATAATCAAATGAGTAGGGATGAATTTATGCTAAATCAGCATCTTCTACAATCAATTAAATCAAACATTTCTACAGGAGCAGAAAATGTTATGACCTTCATAAAGCATTAAACTGAGAATGAGTTGATATCTTGTAAAATGATTAAGGAAACTTACATGCATGTGAATGTTAAGTTTATTAATCTATCAGTCGGTATGCTTCATCATCACTATCAAATGGAAATTTATAGAATGGATACCACCCAATTGTAGATAAAATACATTAAGAAATATGATCATTTTAACTTTGAAACTGATTTCAGAGATATCTTTATTTACGATCTTACAGGATATCCATATACTCTGAGTCCAAAACTATTCAGTGAAAATCCCCAAAATTTCAAATAAACTTAGAGAGAACTTATAAGAATTTAGGATTTTAATGAATCAGATTCAGTCCTACACTTTGGGTTTGAATCATATCAAACTAACTTTTGTTAGTTGAAGAGATTTGGAATAAGTTCGAAAATCAATTTGAGCATATCGTCAATCTATATTGAGTATTTCTAAGAAGCAATAATGAGGTTCTACAAATACTTCTTTGAATAATTCTTATCTGCTCTTACTGAGACTGATCCTTACTTGGATTATAAAGGCTAGTATGAACTCATTAGAGATGGAAAAACTATAAAAGGAGAGGCAATTAAGAGAATGACATAAATTAGTTAAGAGACAGAGATTATGGATATGCATATTTAAATTAAGAACCTTCAACTGAAGGTACCAGATAGACCTGATAGTCCAAATTATATCCTATTTGGAATTCATGAATTGAACGTCAGTTAGTAACTTCTTCACAAAGCAAAAAGGATAAGTGTAAATCCTGATTAAAAACTTTATGTCAAAAGTTTCAAAATAAACTGTGATGGGATAGTGCTCGAGTTCGGTGAAAAATATAAGATGACAAATGATCCATTCAATATCAAAGTGATATTTGAGACTCTAGCTGAATCTAAATAGTTGGAAAATGCTGACCCTTAGATTATTGAGCAAGCATCTCATATCTTTATTAACTTTGACCCAATTGACTTAGTTTTGCCTTAAAATGTATATACCAACATTCTAAGATGTATGGACCTGAATTTGAATTTCCAGGATATGTTAGATAAAGAGTTCTACTTCATAAAATATTAAGATATTGAAGACTATTACAAATAGCTTTCAAATGTAGTAAATATGAGAATTAAACTCAAATTTGAATCTCTTTCTCTTAAACTCAAACATTTAGATGGTTCATTTTTATCGGAAATGATGATTATTGGAATGAGTATGAATATGATAAAGTACATGGATTTTACAAATAAGATGTTTATTAAGATCAATAATTTCTTTATCTCTGAGTTTGAAACTAGGGGAAAGAATAATCTTAAAATAAGCCCATTCAATAAAGAACAATCTTAAAAAGCATTCTATCAGCTTAATTCGACGTATTTTGTTATTTAACCCATCCTTTCATCCGAGGAAGCTAAGGATAATACAGTATAGATATTACTTAATGCTAAGAATACCACCCCATCATAAATCTTGGTAAACATGATAACGAATTAATTCGGTGAAAAAGATATAAAAGTTGATATATCTGGGCTGAAAATTACAATTAAGCCACATATTCTGCTACTAATCTACTACTTTTTCATTAATTCCTTCCCTGAATACGAAGAAGACTCTAAGGATATACCATCTTATTACAACTTTGATCCTGAAGATGCCCCTAAAATGGATTTTTCTATTGAACTCTAAGATTCATTACTTTGCATGTAAAATAAACCAGGATTAAAAACCATATGCTGCTAAGGTAAAATATTCTTCGAATTGAAAAGAGAAAATATCAAAAGAAGGAAGGAGTTATTATTACATAAAGAACTAAGAAAGGCATCTAAGGATGTAAAAGATGATGAAATGGACTTTGAAGAAACTCTGGAGTAAATTGAAAGCAAATATGTTTATAATATGAGCGTCCTAGTTAGTGACCTCTGTCCATTTGTTTGTTCTCTGAGCTAGCTTTAAGCCAATGAAGATTTCACAAAAATTAAGAAGAGACAGCTTTTCACTCCGTTCAAATTTAGCTATATTACCTCTTATCAGTTAGGCATGAAACAACCTGGAAAATATTCAAAAGATAAAGATCCCATTATATTTGGAGTTAATTGTACATCTGACATCAAATTGGAAAGACTCAAGATGAAATTGTCATTACAGGATATGCATCTATTATATCAAATTATCACCTTTGCTAATGAAAATGTGAGCAAAGAATATCTAAAAAAATTAGAGAGAATTGATTTGTATATCAAGAACTAGACCTAAGGTTAAGATCTCTTTATGATTAAAGAAAGGTTTGATAGAAGTTAAACAATAAAAAAAGATTTTGGTATCAAAGTATAAGATTTAGAGTATTAAGTAGATAAGAGAAGAAGTATTAATGAAATGTTTAAAGAAGACAGTGAAGACTAGGATAAGTTCAAGGATGTCTTCGATGCTATATAGCAGTAATATGAGTAGACTATAACATAGCAATTTTAAAGGCTCAGAAGTACAACTCTTGCATTTTCAAACTTAGCTCATAAATACACAACTACAACTTAGAATACTCATTAAAAACAAACATTTAAGTCTAAACTCAACTAAAAAACTTTCTATGCTAAGAAGTAGTTGCAGCAAAGCTCAGAGTAATACATTACAGTGTTCTCAAGAAGCAACATTAGAGATGAAAATGAGCTTGACTTGCACTAAAAACAGATATAAAATATCTAACCTTTTTTCAACAGTAACCAAACTGTTTCAAAGAAAAAAGATCAAAGTAGACAGACCAAGGAGTTATCTTAGTAGTTATCACACAGGTTAAATGCTAATGATTACCTTCACTTATCAAATAATCTTTAAAGCGAAAAAAAATCTATTAGGTCTAGATCAAGGTTGAATACTGACAACGGAGAAGATGATGATGATTAATTCTTAGATGCTAAGTCTGAATTATTCTATAGTGTTCACGGAAAAGATTAAGAATAGGCCGCTGAAAGTAAATATGCAACTCCATTAAATGGAGTAGGTATTGACATCAAAGAAATCAATAAGGATATTCAATTGCAGATCGACAACATGGAAAAATCACATGACAATGTTAATGTATTTTAAATAACTTTATTTTATATAGGGCTAAACTCAGAGAATAAAGGTAGAGTACTAGAATTCAATGGAAAATGTATTCAAAAGTGTTTTCACGTTTAAATCAGATGGAATTAGCATTGTATACATAATTACAAAAAATTAACTTATTTTAGCTGTTTATTAACGACTACGATAATGCCTTCTGTCCAGTTTTAGACCTAGATATCCCTAATTTATTCATGAAATAGGAGTAGTAAAACGAATCTTCACTGACTGAGATGAATCTTCACAAGATGAAAGCACTTTATTTCAATGCATTCTTGGGTGATTGGGAACCTTTTATTGAAAGCTTCGAGGTTGAGTATCTTCAAAATCTAGTTGGATAGCAGTAATTTATGCAGATAGACTTCCCTAAATCAATTAATATTAATATCACTGAAAACTGTTTGACTAGCTTGATAAGCACTTATAATTCTTGGATGGAAACTCCACCATATTAATATGAAGATTATTAATAAAGACAGAGACTTCTTAGTTCAAGAATTCAAATTGACGAAGAAAATTACAAAAGCAGTAGTGATTCTAACCCAACTAGTATAAATAAAGAAGATGAGTTGAGTGAAGATTAAGCATCAATAAAAATTGAAGACATAAAAGAAGATTTTTAAGCTTAAAAGCAAAAGAAAGGTAAAGCAGATGATAGAAACATGGAGAAGGTAACTCCTTTCTCAATATTAAATCTGACTAACCACAAAATAAGTGTAGTAAAAAGCGAACTCTTATTCTCTCAGGATTATCTGTAAGAATTTTTTGAGACAAACAGAATAACTAATTCAGTCTTACATCCTTTCAGTGAAAGTAGAACTACTAACTCTAAAATTTATGAAGTATTGCCATAACAAGAAGTTGAATACGCAATAGACTATGAAAAGGAAGCCTCTAATCTACTTAATACTTAATCAAGAAAAAGGAAAAATCGCTTTAGCAAATAAGGAACTATTGATAGTGGAAAGAAAAACAAGAAAAATAATTAGTAATTAGTAAACTTAGTTTTTGACAATTTTTATCCAATAAAAGATTTAGACTTAAATAAAATTTAGTCTTACAGACAAATTTTAGAAAATTTTGAAGATTCCCGCAATGGTTCAGTTATTCTTGAAGATAAATAATCATTGCTAAGATATTCAACTAATAGTAAGAGCAGGAGCAAGTTTGAGATAATCAACTATATTGATGAGATATTCTTCGGAGTTACTTTAGACAAATTAAGGAAAATACTTACTATTAGAACACCTTATATCATTTTTAATAACACAAAATTCGATTATCTGGTTATCATTAAAGACTAAATGACTGGAATTATAAAAGAAAAATATTTATTAAAGTCAGAGTAAAAGCATTCTATTAGTAACGAGTTTTACTTTTAGCATGAAATATAGCTTTAGATAAAATTTAACAGTGATACTAGTTTGAAAAATTAATAATCCTAAGACACAAGTTATTCAAACAGCTATAAAGGTGGATTAATGATAATTGAAAATGTTTTAAAATTGGAGGAAGGTAAAGGGATTTTGCTCGATCATAAGAATCAATTGTATACTTATGTCTAAAAAGTAAAAGGAGAAATAGCTGAGTCATTTGATATAATTCTTTTACCTCCTATTGTGGTTAAAAACGCTCTACCTTAGGATTTAGAAATGATGGGTGTTTATAAGGAAAATGTAACCACAAGAGACTAAAATGACTAGGTATTCAAATTTCAGAAAGGTGAGGAGAAGTAATTTCATATATTTTCCTATTAAGGAGATAAAAGGGATGAAATAAACATTTAATTCAGAATTCCTGGCTTCAATTGGACATAGGTTTAGTTTAAAAGTAAGTTCCAAGGAGAGTAGATTGACAAAGATATCATAATAAAGGATCATGAAGGTAGTAATCTTTAATTATGTATAAGGCAGTCAATTAAGAAAGGTGGATTTACATTGACATTTTATGCCAGCACTATAATAATCAACCACTCACTGAATAAATTCAAACTATTTTACGACACTATTAACAAATAAGTTGTTGCAGGATAAGAATAAAGATAAGACTTTATTTATGCAAATAGGGAAGATTCACTATTAGCTTGCATAGGTGAAAGATACTCAAATACCATAAAAATTAAGACTGCAGGGATTAGAGATTAGTTCTCAATTATATCTCTCTAAAATAGTCATTTGACCGCCCAAATTGAAGCTTAAATTAGATAGAAAAAGTATGAATTCGTCTATGAAACATATTTATCTCTGGTAGTTGACAATGATTATATCTACACTAAAATAGTTTAAATCTCTCCAAAATATGTTCTAGTTAATAATATGAAATCAGCTATTTGCATAGCTTAAGCAGGAACTGAAAATTATTCATAAGAAGTCTTAGAACCAGGAGAACGAAGAGAATGGGTTTGGGCTGATGCCAATCATATTGAAGAAATAGTAATAAAAAAGCAAGATGCTACAATTGAAAATATGTTTAGAGATAGTTTTGAGTAAAGCAGTTTAGTTTTAATTCCAGAGGAAGATAGATATAAGAAATGGAAATGGTCCTAGCCTTTTAGCTTAAATCAATTAGGATTATCTACTATTGAAATCAAGAAAATAGAGAATAGATTCAATAATTTAAAGGCAAGAAAGATCATTAAAATTGTTAAGAAAAAAATAGAGGTAAGTTATAATTTAGATACATAGAAATAATACTAATATAGGCTTCCACATATATCATATTTGAAGATGAAGATAAAAAATATCCATACTACAGATTAGAAAACACATCTTCTGAGGTTTCAGTTTGGTTTGTCTAAAAAGGATTAAAATTTGAGGAGGAAGGTTCTAAACTTACACCTAAAACTACATTGCCATTTGCATTTCTAAATCCTTAGGGCGAACATTTCATATCAGTAATTACGAAATGAAATTTATTATTTTAGTGTATATTTGTCTTTAATGGAAGAGATCCACTTGAATAAGGAAGAACTTTATCATTAAGAGAAGAACAAAAATAAGATTATAATTTTGAAAAGCTTGATTAAAAGCATCATATTGAATACACTGATCTATTAACTGCCTAAAAGAAGAAAGTTCATATATCAATATATACTGATGGGTGCACAAAGATTATTAGATTTAGTGATAATCCATTGACATTAGAGCGTAAAGAAGAGAGAGAAAGAGATGTTCAGAAAAGCATTCATAGTTTCATAGCACAGAGCAGGATCTTAAAGACTACATTCTAAATGAATATTAGAGAGGTTTTGGTATCTTTTATCACATCAATAGACTAAAAAATAAAAGGATAGCAAAATAAGAGCAGAAAAGAGGTGGCAATATTAACAATTTAGGATGTGTAAATAGATTAATATTAATCTCAAGAATGGTACAAGAATAAAATAGTAATTAGCTCAATATAGATTGACAATTAGAGCATGGTAAAGCCCCTATTTCCTACAATTCTTTAACCAAGATTATTCAGAACTAATGATCAAATGAACATGATAGAGATTGAAGTCAATATGAATACTGAAAATCCAGAAATTACATATATAGATGAAATTGATTTTAAATTCTCTGG
The DNA here is from genome assembly GCA_000751175.1 of Stylonychia lemnae. Taxonomy (NCBI): domain Eukaryota; phylum Ciliophora; class Spirotrichea; order Sporadotrichida; family Oxytrichidae; genus Stylonychia; species Stylonychia lemnae. The sequence goes on from CCKQ01014131.1 coordinate 10,303, forward strand.
AATGATTATAAAATGTGATGACTCATTCTTAGGATATGCTCTAAGTTTTGGCTATGGTGTAGTAGAGCTTTTAAAGAAAAATTTGACGGGAACACATCCTATATTTCAAAATAGAGAAGTAATAAATCATATAGAGAATGAATATGGACTCGGGGATAATGATTTTAAGATATAAATTGAAAGAAAAAGTACAGGGAAATTTTATAATGATCCGAAATTCTATGGAGTAGTTTCAATTCCACAAAAACAAATTAAAACATTGATGGACAAAGCTAAGGACATCAAATAGTAGAATCCAAAAGATTCTTAATATGAATAAATCGAAGAAATTTATAAAAGTTGGCTAGTTAAAACCATAGCTACTAAATAAAGGAAAATATACTTGAATATTTGCTAGCTTCAAAATTTAGATATAGAGCTCTCTTTCTTGGCCAGAAAGTCATTCTAATTAGGAGAAAAGGAGGACACTCTTTAATTATAAAGTTTCATGAATTGGTGGGGTCTTGCCTTGATTAATATTGATGAAGCACCTATCTAAATCTAATAATATAATGAGAAATAGTAATTTGGAATGCAAGAAGATTTTATCAATAACATTTTAGAGCATTACTAAGGTGGTTTGAAGAGAAATTTCTTTAATTTAATAAGTTCTACTGAAATCCTTGGAAACCCAAGAAAATTAGTTACTACCATTGGCAATGGTGTAAATGATTTCATTAGATTACCTTTAGAAAACAAAGAAAGAGGACCACTTCATGTTATCAAAGGTGGTATACTTGGAACTGGTAGTTTGATTAAAAATTCTTTTGAGGGTACTTTTGGATTTATTTAATCTTTCTCTGGATAATTATCCAAAGGACTTTTACTCCTAAGTTTAGACAAGGAATATCTAAGTGAGCGAGAAGAATAACTACTAACTGAAAAACCCAAAAATATTGTTGAAGGGGTTGGATATGGATTATAATCTGCTTTAAATAGCATATATTCAGGAGTAACAGGGGTAGTTACTAGGCCGTATAAAGAAGCAAAACGAGATGGATTTAAAGGGGCTCTTGTTGGAGGGGCATCTGGTGCTATTGGACTGGTTTTAAAGCCTTTTAGCGGTGGTTTAGATCTTTTATCAAAATCTACAGAGGGAATCAAAAATACGCTAAAGATATTTGAAGCAAAGATATTTAAAGATAGGAGAAGATTACCAAGACCTATGTACGGCTACAATTAGTAGATTAAATCCTATAATGATATGGATTCCTATATTGTAATGAGAATCCTTTTTACAGTTAAAGATGGAGTTTTTATGAATGATCACTATATTGAAACTTTAAAGTTCTAAGAAAATGAGAGAACTTTATTTTTGATTATCTCAGAGGAGCATGTAATTCTACTTGATGCTAGATAAAAAGCAGTTTGGTGGAATATTAGTTCTTAAAATATTAGTGCTATTGATAAGCTAGAAAATGGATTGATTTTGAGATTTAGGAATAAGCAGAATTATAAGACCCAAGAGGTCATAGAGATTAATTCAAGGCCTTATCTTGAAAAGATTTATGAAAGGCTCAAACAACTAGAAAAGCCTTGATGATTAATTATTTATTATGAATTTGATTACAATGATGATGTTAAAATTCAACCAAATGAAAAGACTATTTGCATCAAATACAACAGCATAGTCATCTTTATTATTTTAAGGCAAAAAGGACAAATTTAGGGGGTTAACTATTGATGATGAAAGTGTAAATCATGATAGGGAAATTTTTAAACAATAAATAAAAGAGAACATTATCTAATGGAATCAAGACGGTACAAGGGGTGTATGGCTTAAATTGAAAGAAAATAAGGCTCATTTGATTGATCTTGCTCTCAAAGAAGGCGGCTTTAAATTTCATCATGCTCAAGATGATTATGTTATGATGACTAAGTGGATGCCTTAAGAGGATAATAAACTTCCAGGTTTCTCTACTCATTATGTTGGAGTTGGAGGACTAGTCATTAGCAAAGATAAATCAAAGATCTTAGCTATTTAAGAATCAAAGCCATTGATCAAGGATTTGTGGAAACTACCAGGTGGGCTTGTAGAAAGGGGTGAAAATCTTTAAACCGCCTGCATAAGAGAAGTATTTGAAGAAACAGGTGTTTAAGCGAAGTTTGTGTCTATATTAGGATTTAGAGAAGTACAAAACTTTAAATTTGGCCAATCAGACATTTATTTTGTCTTATTACTAGAGGCAGAAAATGAAAAAATTGATATTCAAATGAAAGATGAGATTTCTAAGGCTGAATGGAAAGATTTTGTAATAAACTTATTTTTTAAACTCTATAGAAAGATTTGAGACACTTGAAATTCACAAGAATGGCTACAAATGTTTGCAATATCTTATTGAAGTCAAAGGAGGCTGAGGAAAAGAAAGAAGGATAATCAGGTTTAGTGAATTTGAAATAGGTTCCACTAGGAGATTTATTTAAAACAACAGCATTTACTCCAGAGGAATATGAGCTTTTTGGAACTTAAAATATCTTCTACAGTAGTGAATATATGAAATTAGTTGGAGAAAGTATCAAAAATCAAAACGATTCTGCAAAGTTGTGACGTGAAATGATTATTTTGATATTTTAATTTACTTTTTATTTGAACATTTATTTCAAATATTATTGATTGGGGTTTTGGGGTTTTGGGGTTTTGGGG